>BQNB010030561.1:0-49151 GCA_026074375.1 Tanacetum coccineum | reverse complement strand
GGAGTACTTGAATAAATTCAAGAGTCTGCCAATGAAGAACCTATAGTGAACACTAACACTCAACAAGAGATGGTGACATCTGTTAAGCCTGATGAACTATTCTTACCTATTTGCATAATAAGTGGTAGAGTCAGCAAGCCTCCTCAGTTCTACTATGGTTTCCATATTGAAGAGGGCAAGATTAGTGATAGTACACTAAGTGAATTCGATGAGCCTACTAACTACAAGGAAGCGATGGCAAGCCATAAGGCTGCTAAATGGAAGGAAGCTATGAAAAGCAAGATTCAGTCTATGTATGACAACCTAGTTTGGAATTTGGTTAACACTACACCCAGTCTTAAGATGATGGGATGTAAGTGGATCTTCAAGAAGAAGACACAGATGGATGGGAAAGTATACACTTATAAAGCTAGGTTGGTAATGAAGGGTTATACTTAAACCCACATGATTGATTATGAGGAAACCTTCTCACTAGTAGCTAAAATAAAGTCAATTAGGATAATGCTTGCCATAGCTGTGTTTCATGATTATGAAATATGGAAGATGGATGTCAAGACTGCTTTCCTCAATGGAAAACTGACAGAGGATGTGTTTATGGCACAAACAGAAGGTTTTGAAAATGCAAAGTATCCTAAAAGAGTGTGCAAGCTTCAAAAGGCCATTTATGGACTTAAACAGGCTTCTCGTAGCTGGAATCTCTGCTTCCAAGAGAAAGTCACCCATTTTGGATTTTCTAGAAGCGAAGATGAGTCCTGTATATATTTCAAAGTTAGTAGAAGTGTTGTAGACTTCCTGGTATTATATGTGGATGATATACTACTCATAGGAAACGATATCCCAACATTACAAAATGTAAAAGACTGGTTAGGATAATGTTTCGCTATAAAAGATTTGGGAGATGCAACATATATTCTTGTTATAAAGGTTTACAAAGATAGGTTAAAACGTCTTATAGGACTTAGTCAGGACACGTACTTAGATAAAATTTTGAAAGGATTCAAAATGGAGAATTCTAAGAAAGGGAATCTACCCTTACATTATGGCATAAAGATTAGTAAGGATCTATGTCTGAAAACTGATGAAGAACTAGACAGAATGAGTCGAGTCCTATATGCTTCGGCTGTAGGATCGATCATGTATGCCATGACGTGTACAAGGCCTGATGTCTCCTTTTCTTTGAGCATGGTGAGTCAACATCAGCAGAATCCCGGTGAAGGTTATTGGACAGCTGTAAAGAATATTCTTAAGTATTTAAGAAATACTAAGACAGGTTCTTAGTTTATAGTAGAGAAGAAGAACTCAGAGTGACTGATTATTGTGATGCAAGTTGGCAAAAAAATAAAGATGATAGTCGTTCATAGTCTGGTTGGGTATTCTTGCTGAATGAGGGAGCGATGACATAGAAAATTTCAAAGCAAGATACTGTGGCAGACTCCACATGCGAGTCCGAGTATATTGCAGCTGTGAGCTTCAAAGGAAGCTATCTGGATGAATAATTTCATTGGAGATCTTGGAGTTGTTCCAATAGTACAAGACCCCATTGAAATATTATTTGATAATAAGAGTGTAGTCGCCTTGACTAAAGAACCCAAGGATTATGGAAAGTCAAATCATATTGAAAGAAAATAACATTTTGTTTGAAGCAAAGTAGAAGAAGGATACGTGATTATGAAGCACATACGATCAGAGGATAATCCTGTAGATCCATTCACAAAGGCATTAGCTAAGTCCAGACACGATGAACATGCTAGGAGCATAGGATTGAAAGATAATATAAAGTTTTAGTTATTAGTTTGAATTTGAAACATTATAAATAATGATTGATATTGTAATGGATTTGGTGATTAATTAATTGAGATTTGTTTATTTTCATGTGTGCTACCATTTACTATTGTTTATCATTGTGTTTCATTTTTGCATGTTTAGAATCTACTTCCTGAGTACTTAGTTTACTCAAACCTCCCCAATCGTTCATACTACAGGAAGTAAGTATTGAATTAAGACTGTTATGGAGTGTTAGTAGATTGTCTATAAAGATTAGACATAGCACAAAGAATCCTGCAACACTCATGAGTACTGAATGGGAATTAAGTATAGGAGAAACCCGTACTTAAAAAGATTAGAATTTTTTTATAATTAAAATGGTGGTAATTTTTTTTTTTTTTAATAATTTTTTTTTTTTTATTGGGGGGGTGTTTTTTTTATTTTTTTTTTTTTTTTTTTAAATTTTTTTGACATTTTTTTTTTTTTTTTTTTTTGTGTGTGTGTGTGTTGTTGTTGTTTTTATAAAAAAATTTATTACTTCATGATTAACAATCACGATAATTCTAAGATGATAATACTTCTATTCTTAAAATGGAGATAGTTTCTAGTTTTTCAAGCCTGTTATACTTTAGTTTATTCAAACGTTGCGCGGAAATGCCAGTTATAAAGGATATGCTAGGTATGACATGATGAGTTGACTAGTTCTATGTATTCAAAGTTTATTTGTTCCTTTTGCCTAAATGGGAAAGCAATATCTATGGGCCCCTCGATGATTAGATGTTGACTTAAGTATGCTAGTGTGTTTTTCATTTTTCGTAGGAACCTTATAAAGCCTAATATTTTTTGTAAATTTTTCAGAATTTTTAGTAGTCGTTTAATATTTTTTATAACTTTGAAAAGTAGCAAAGTGTTTGTCAAGGGAAACTAAAGAATCAAAAGCTTCGACAAGTCCCGTTTTCACCATTTTTTTATTTGTACACTAATTATCCCTAATATTTTTGGATTTTTCTTTTCTTGACTTCCTGTTTGACTTCCTTTATTACATTAACATTGGGATCATAGAATGAGAACTGACCATGGAATAGTGTCCAAGTTCATAACTAATTGGTAAGATTGTCGTTAAAAGTAGAGTCCTTTTTGGGTTGCCCTTAGTGAACCGTTAAGAGAAATAATAAATGAGAGATAATATTAATTAGAATTAATATTATATGTATAATTAATTGGTTTATTAATTTATTAATAGTTGGTAAATTAATTAGAAGCTAATTATAAAGAAGCATGGGCTGAATATGAACTAATACAAGGTGTATTAAGTTGAACGGCCCGAGAAGACCCATAAGGGACCCATGGGATGTTTTTTTAGGGGATCCCACATCGCTCCAAAGAGCTATTCCAAGTCCCTTCCTCTCAATATAAATAAAGGGGCATGCCAAGGCTTTATTGGCTCATTCTCTCTTTCTCATTCCTACGCCTTGTAAGAGTCAACTCGTGTAATGAGACCTTAGGAGTTTGAATCCCTTTTCTCTTTGGTTCATGGGTGTGAGCTATTAGAGGTACTCTCGTTTGAGTACGTGCCTCCAAGTTCGACAAAGGTGGTCTGTGTGTGAGAAATCTAATTTTCTCAAAGGTTAGTATTTTCTTATTTATTTATTTCTTTTAAGTTGCTTTTATTTATTAGGTTAAGATCCTTTAGGGTTTAGTTCCTTCTTGTCCTAGATTAAGTTTTGTTTCCGCTTTATGTTAATCTAGTTAGGGTATAGAAAACTTATCAACAAGCTGATAGTCAGAAGATGGAGAAGCGGTCAAGCCTATTGTAAGGAAAACGTACTAACCATGAATAATCAAATAAAATGCGGGTTTGTTTATTAGTGCAATGATTTTCATATCTCAAAGGGGTATATCATTCCTAGATTTAGGCTGTACTTCTTCTTAAAACCTAGACACGCCAATTCTGTCATAATTAAATGCATTCGCATAAAGCAATCTTTGTTGATTATAATCTATCTTAGGAGGACAATAATGGTGATCTTATCGAACCCTAGCTCAACGAGACTTTACTAACGTACTACTTAACAGCTCTTTATATACTAGTAGTCTACTGTCTGGGTCTTTACCAAAGGAATCAGAACGTTATTTGTTAATCCTAGGTCACCTGCTAGTCCAACTTATTCACTAAACCAAAGGCAAAGATAGGTCAATATTTGTGATCCTATTATTCTAGATATATAAATCACGGATATGGATACCTATCTCGGCATCTAGCAAACTCTCTATTTTGAATTCCTAGATCCAGTTGAATGATAGGTCGCATACTTAAGCACATAAACGAGTATAAATTGATAAATTAACAACCAACGAATACGCATGCAATCGACATAAACAAACCAAACATTAAATTATCATAAACATGGCTAATACCTAAAGGTATTAGCCAATAACCATTATAACGAATACAAATATCATAGACGAACGATTAAGGTAAATGTTGTCCTAGTTGTAGGATACCTCTTGTTGGATCCCACTTCAATAGATCGAATTCCTTAAGCTTGTTTAAGGTTTAGTTATATTAGATAAATCTAACACAACTATAGTAGAAACTTTGTTAAGTGTATTAAAGATTATGCAGAATCTAATCTTTAATATTAGAAGAATTCTTAATAAAACAATAACACAAGATCACAATTCAATAAACAATAAAAGCTCTAATATTATTAAGAATAATACGAATAATCTCCTAGTATTAGGGTTACAAAACCTTGAAGTTATTAATAATATCAAATCGTAAAAAACATCATATTAAACTCTATACCCTAGGACCTTCTTTTATACACCAAGGAGTCCTAGTCGATTTACAATATATTCCTAAGACTTAGAATATTCTCTATGATCTATTCTATAAATAACTAATACTTATCATGTAAGTAATCTTGATCTCCAAACAATCTTTATCCTTTCTTCTGTCTTTATCCTTTCTTTGACAGTAGAAACTCTTTCAACATTCTTAATCTTTGAGCAGTAGTAACTTATACACCATCAACATTAACTGAGCACAAGCAGTAGTAACTACTTAGAATATTTTCTTTAATCTTTACCAGCAATACTAACTTTACACTAGCAGCACTAACTTTATACTAGCAGTATTAGTATATACTAACAGTAGTAACTATGAACTAACAGTACTAACTTTATACTAGCAGCACTAACTACTTAGCATATTTTTCATTAAAGTTAATGAACATCACTAACTTTAGCTTAGTAACAGTAACACAAACCTGAGCAGCAGTAACTCTAAGATCATCAAGAAATCTTTTAATCCCAACAATCCTCTCCTAAACTTGATATTCTTTTTCAAAATCTCAAGTTTCTTCATTGAAAGCTTCATTAATCACCAGGAGGATGCTTCTAAACACTTCATTGATTCTTAAGCTGTTTTGTGAGAAGTTTAAGAAGCTGATATGCCATTTCATTTAAATAATCAACATGAAGCTTCTTGTTCAGCATATCTGTAATTGTAGATGGTGTAAGGGGATATCTCTTCTCTACCAACATATGAATGTACACATGTTGCATCCTCAATGAATGAACTCTACCAAGAATCATATAACTTTCAATCCAACACATTGTAATCATCTTGATTCTTCAATACTTGATCTTCAACATGTGGTTCAAACATTGTCTTCAAATTTCCATATAAAATCAAATCTAAAGTCTTTCACTGTTCTTTTTTGATCCATATTACTTTTACCAAGCTAGTACAAATCTTCAAGTATCTTCGCTGCAAAGACTTTTAAGCATTTGACTAAAGATTATGTACATTTGTGACTTTCCATCAACTCTTATTATTTGATAATAACTTTTCTTTCCTTCTTTATGGATCTTCCAGTCAACAATAGTTGGAGGCTTAG
This sequence comes from Tanacetum coccineum, assembly GCA_026074375.1. Lineage (NCBI taxonomy): Eukaryota > Viridiplantae > Streptophyta > Magnoliopsida > Asterales > Asteraceae > Tanacetum > Tanacetum coccineum. The sequence goes on along the minus strand of BQNB010030561.1, from coordinate 43,482 downwards.
TAGCTAAAGGTACAACATCAATTGCTACCTCTTCTTCATCCTGGAATGACTTCTATTAGAGCTTTTGAAAGCTCTGCTGTTTCTTTATCATCATCCACCTTTTGCTTCTTAATACTTTCTTGTTCCAACTCTTCTCCTGCTCTCTTAGAACTACCTTCCATCACTTCTGCTTCAGCTTTCTTTAAATTCTCTTCCAGCTCTGTTTCTGCCTTCTTGGAACTCTCTTCCACCAACTCAGTCCTGTAGTCAACAAAGGTATTCACCCTTTTCATTGCTTTTTCAAACAATTCATGAATATTTGCAAAGGACTTGTTCTTCAAAATCAAACTTTTTGGGGCTTCCATCCTTCCATGTTTTTCAGATAAGTAATAGATGAAATTCTTTATTGAGCTCCGTGTTGGAGGCCGTCTTCTCTTCCTCGTTCTACTCTTTTAGCTACAAAATGTTTTCTTCTTTGCTCTAAGAATTGTACAAATAACCTTGCCTTTTCTTCATCAGTCAATTCTTCTTGCTCTTGAGCTTGCAGTCTTTGAGACAATAAATAATCAGCTTCAACTTTAGCCTAAACATCATCCTAAGCTATGTTGGCTTCTTTAATTTGTTGATCTTTTTCTCTGGCAAGCCTTTCTTCTTCTTCTTCTTCTTTAGCTTGTAGCTTGAAGGCAAATTCTTCATCAAGCCTCATTTGTTCAAGCCTCTTTATAGGCTTCACTTGTTCCACCACAGGCTCTTCAATCATAATCCTTTTGCCTTTGTCTTGTAGAGGTTTTGGTACAGGTATTATTGTTGTAGGTGTTGTTGTAGTTGTACCCTGCTCTGGTTCTTGTATCACAACCTTATCAGCCTTGGGTTTTGCACTCTTCAACTCTGCCAGTGCTTAAGCCAAAGTAATTTCAACATCAGTTATTGTAGCAGCACTAACTGGAATTGTACTGGCAACATCAATCACAACAACTACTTTCTCAACAACACTTCTCTTCTCACCAGCTTTAACAGCAACTTCACTTTCAACAACCACCTCATCACCAACTAAGTCATGTACTCCAAACATATCTGTATCAGCATAAAAACGAGTACTAACCAAGGTAATTCCTGCATCAACATTAATATCTGCTATCCTCCACTGTTTGGATGCATCCTCACCCAAATCTTCTCCATCTCCAGAGGATTCTACTCTAGCACTCAAACCAACTTTATAAAGTCTTTTCAGCTTATGAGTTCTTGATATATCCTTCTTTTCAAGCTTCTTGACCCTCATTTTCAAACTTGCAATCTCATTAGCTTGAGTGGTCTTTGTAGTCTCCAAATCAAGAACCCTTTGTTGTAAAATGATACATAGTTCTATCAATTCATTAAGTTTCAGACTATCCTCACCACTTCGAAGTGTGTTACCTCTTGAAGCGGTGATTCTCAAACCTAGTTTGAGCAATTGTATCCCTCATGGTTTCTTGGCGTCTAGGACCACTATCTGAACTAGTTCCTGAGGAACTTGGTTCATTAAGTATTGCCTAGGATTGGATCTTAGTTATGTTACCACTGTCCTGCTCTGCTTCTAAGCTAGAAGCAGTAGTGCCAGCCCCCACCAAACTATCACCCCTCTCCTTATGGACAGCCTCATCTGCTACATTTTCCATAGGACTACTGGAGTGAGGTATCTCAGTTTCTATTCTTGTAAGTTAATAGGTTTTGGTGTCTTTTGAGTTAAGATGTGATGGATTGTAATTGGTGGGTGTGTGTTTCGGGTTCAGTGAGATTTGTCGAACCCTTCATCCATGCTGAGGTTGGTTTTGTACCACCATTGTTGGAAATAATAATGTTACTCTACCAGAAAAACCCTTTCCTACTCTTTTCATATTACCAAAAATCTTCTTAGTATGATAAGATGCAATATAAATTATTTTATGAGTAGGCTTCTCAGCAAATTGTATGTCCAAAAACACTTGTAAAAACCTTGGATACATTAAAATTTACAGAAAGATATCCAAGTTTCTATCCATACTTCAAAATATCAATTTGAAAAGGTAAAACTTTGGTTTGTAGCTAAGCAGATAATGGCAGATGCCATAGTACTATAAACTCTTTCTATGCAGTTCGTCTTTGGACCATTAGACAATCGCTGTATTAGTTTGATTAGAAATTATCCATTGAGGGGAGAAGAAATGCGTTATAAAATGTTAGTTTTTTAGAACTTTTTCCTACCCATAATGCAAGGTTTTCTAAAAATAGTAGAATTTGAGAAAAAATCTATACCTTCGCATTGCTAGCTCGAGAGATCTTCAAACAGTTGTTTCTGTAATGAACCAAATACTCTTGCCATCCAATAGGGCAATGTTATTGTAATTATTCCCATTGATAGTTTTGGCACGCAGAAGACTTAGAATGGTTTCAATACTGGAAAAACATATATAGAGGATTAACCGTTAAGTGCATACCTTATAGGGTATGATTAAGAAAATCCACTATCTGCTCAAACCTTTACTATCAGCGGGGTTTAGACATGAACGCGAACGTATTGTGTAATCAGCAAATCTTTAGATTACGTATTTTGTTGGGTTGTGATATGGATGTTAAAATGAGTTTGGTTTAGTGTTAGAGAGTATTAAAGAGTAAAAAATTGAGTAAATGGTTGATTGAACCCTTTAATCTATAGTATTTATGAAAGTCATGCAACATCCCAGACAACCAGTAACCCAAAGTAGTAACATAAGCATAGCACTCCATTAATTATGTTATAACTGCATTAAGTTATGCCAACAAGTATTAACTTATGCCTTGCAGCATTACTCTAAATTCCATTCAATCAGTTTTACCATCATCAATATAAAACTTTGCTTAGATTTTTCATGCAATATTGTTAGTCCAAAAATTAAGAAAACACAAGCCATAGCAATTTTCCACAATATTAAGTTTTAACAGCAGTATTAAGTATAAATAAAGTATGAACTCAGCCGTATAAGTATTACAGCTGTTCTAATATACTTGGCAGCATAAACTTTTTATGTCCTGAAAATAACAGTACTAATTCAATCATAAACTTTACAAAAATTATAAGAGATAAAAGATTTTAGAGATTTAAAACTTTCCTATACTAGCAATATAAAATTTGAAATCTAACTTATTCAATAGCTTTTTGTAAAGTAAATCTGCAACATTTGTCAGTATGGATTTTGACCTCATTTGAATCAATTTCTTTTCATTGCAATCTCTAATAAGGTGATGTCTAATATCTATTAGGCTTGTTTTTTGATTAAAAACGGATTTTTAATTATAAATTAGTACTGTTATTGTCTATAAAGACTTGGTATGCATAAATTGTAACCATAATCAAGTAGTTGATTCTGTAATCCTAAGCACTTATCTACTACAACTTGAAGCAGGCCATATATTCAGATTCTGTTGTGGAATTTGACAACCACTGTCTGTTTCTTGCACTGCCATGATATCATCTACATCCAAGGAATTGACAACATCTTGTTGTAGATTCCTATCCAAGCTTGATCTAGCATAATCACTATCAGTGTATGCTACCAAATCAAAAGGAGAAATCTTTTAGATACCAAATGCCCAATTTTGGTTTGACCTTTTGAAAGTACCTAAAATTCTTTTTACAGAATTAAGATGTGAAAACCTTTGCGTTTGACTTGGTATCTAGCACATGAACCCGCACTGCATAACATGACTGTCAGGTCTTGAAGATGTATGATAAATCAATGAACAATCAAGAGCTATACATATGAAACATCCACTTCTACACCATCTTCATCCTTGTGCAAATGGCTTTTGATTTTCTATTGGTGTGCTTGCAGTCTGGATTATGTTAACCAAATTTCTATAAAAATTTCATCAACATATTATCTTGGACTAATAAATATGCCATACTTCTTATGTTGGTTCTTCTAATCCAATGAAGAATGTAAGTTCTTCCATAGAACTTCATCTGAAATTTCTCATGCATCAACTTTTTAATGCATTGCATAGCTCCTTCTTTGTTGAACCAAAGGATGATTATCATATAAACTTGGACCAGCAAAATTAACCTTTGTACCTTTTGATGAATAAGGTTTTGTTATATTTTCCTCTTTGAACGCATTGTCTAAGATATGTTGACAAGGTTTCATACCAAGTTCTAGGAGCTTGATGTAGTCCATACAGTGCTTTTTCAACCTTGTTACTTATTAGGAAAGTCTAGATCTTAAATCTGGTGGTTGACATATCATACACCTCTTTCTTCAATCTTCCCTTTGGAGGAAAACACTTTTTACATCAATTTGATATATAATGTTCTACAATCTTTGACTTCTAGGGGTATATGGGTTTGCTTATCTCAAATTGTCTATCTACTGAAAAAATAAGCATAAAAAAATACGCTGTCAAACAGTTTTTTTCATATCATGAAAAATGTTTTGCAGATTAAAAATAAGGACATATAACGCGGCGGGACGGCTTAACTTTCTCGGAGGCCTAAAGCGAAGCTTTAAGATGGGGCCTTTTATTAAATTTATATGCCGAAAAATCGTTTATATAAAATTTATTTTTTTAAGTTTTTATGTGAAATCTTTGATTAGTTTTTCGAAATCAATATAGTATAATATTTCATTTTAAATTGATAAATCAACAACTTTATATAATGTTTTGGTGACACTTAATAACTTTTAATTAACTTTAGTTTTAAAATACTTTTTTCTGTTGAAGTAACTGTTACCTAAATTGTTAATATTATTCTATACATCATATAAATATTAAGGAATTATAATTAAAAAGAAGGATAGATAACTCACAAATGCCTTAAACGTGAACAAGGAGGCATTAGCAACTTTGTGCATCTTCTTCAGTCCAAGAGGGATAGCGGATTGAAGCATACAAATCATTGATAACCATTGGTTTCTATTCACCGAGTCCCCAACAAATATTACCCTTTTTCCCCTCAGTTTCTCAAGATGCTTTCTCTCTCAATGACTCTAAAATTCGTATGGATTCTCAATCTCTTTACTCCTGTTACATTATTACACTGAATCTATAAATTATTGGTCAAATGTATAGATTCTGTTCTGCTGATTGATGAAATGCTTATATGCAATGTATCAGAGTAATCGGTTTTGAAAGTCTATTCGTCGGTTTCTATAGTTTCATTGTCCACATCTTTCTACAAATAGCTCGTTTTCCTTTCAAATTTCCGTTCCACATTCGTTTTACTTTAGCAATTTCTTTAGCGGAAACTAAAACATCCTTAAAAACAACTTCTAATTGAAAATAATACATGAGTAGATGAGAAAAAACTACATAATGAAAGTATGTTTGTGGTTGTGAAAAAATAAAATGCTAAATAGTAGAATAAAAATACCTTCATACAATATAAATTGGTCAAATTTACTTTCTATTGATGAAATAGCTTGATCTGCAATGAAAAATGAGTCATATATATACTTAATATATTTAAGCTTAAATTTTTACAACTCATAGGCTTAAAAAATGAAAAATAGAAACATAAAAGCCCAAAACTTTGATTGTTTAACATGTATCGGCTAATTAGGGCCTTGAATAATCATATCTCTATAGACTACGGCAAAAAAACATGTGATTGAAGTTATATATATACAAGGTCCTACGAAATTTAAGGCCTTAAAATATTGGGGGCCTAAAGCCCTAGCTTTACTTGCCTTACCCTTGAGCCACCTGTAACACTCCCATTTTTACAATATAGCAGCGAAAGCTAATCTGGGGTATTACTTCATGGATACAACAATCATAATCATAGAAAACGACTCAAAAGAGACGTTGTTGGAAAATTTTAGTTATCATTCATTATAATCAGAGTTTTTACAAAATGCAGGTCCCAACATCTAAAACATTATGTTTGAATGATAACAGTTCAGCCATCTTCGAGTCCATGCCACTCCGTGCCGCAACTTGCTTAATTACCTGAGATAGACATGCTAATAAAACGGCTATTTTAGAGATCATGCTTAATGACTTGTATATTGAGCTTTTAAGGACTTATACCTTTCTTTGGATAGAATGTATATTCATATGAGATGTTATGATACTTGTACATATACTTTAGTAGCTTGTACATTCACTTTAGATATTAATATTATATGGTTGAATGCAAGTTACTATATGTAATATTGCAACCGAATACAATTATCATGTAAAAAAAAGAAGAAAATCAGGGTTAACATTATTATTGTGCAGCTAAGCTCATGATATCATACAAAACAGGGAAATCACCGTAGTGATATTGGTTGGGACAGATGTCCCCCGTTGGAAAATGTAACTTGCCAAGGTTACCTATTTGGTGGACAAATATAGTGCGTTTGGCTACCCCAAGCATGGGTATACAAACGGGAGCCGTCACCCCTAATAGATCTATTCATAATATTCGCGTTCACTCGCAATGCAAGTAATTAATGGTTCATGATATGGAAATAATGGCACTAGAAGCTACTTAGGCAATAATATATCTGGATAGCATACATTTAGAAAACACTTGTATTCATGGTTTATAGTAGGTATTACAGGTTTATAAAGTATTGAAATAAGAGGTTATGAACTCATATAAGTCTTTTGAAAAGAATCACATTGTTTATAAGATAAACGATTATGTAAAAGAGTTTTTGTTAACAAGCATGTAACCCCCTCGCGTTATAAAAACATTCAAAAGATTGAAAAGTTAAGGCTATGAACTCACCTGAAGGTATATGTAATAAATATTCTGAAATTAAAGCTTACTACCTTATCACAATCATAAACCGAGAGGGTGAATGTTATATAGTAAAATGATAGAAAATACGCCCTCACACAACCTTAGTAGAATAATGTCAAGTCTTAGGAAGATTGTACTTTAGAACTTTGGTTTAAGAGTTATGAGTAGGGGTGAGCAAAACCGACCGACGACTGAAAACCGACACAAACCGACCGAAACCGACACCGACCGACACAAACTGACCTTACACGGGTCGGGACTCGAGATGGGTTTTCCACGATGTTGGGACTCGGTTCGGTTCGAGACTCGGGATGAGTCGGGATCACACAAAGAAAACCACATAAACCGGGATTACTCGGCCTAACTCGTTCGGTACTGGGGGTGGGGAACACGGGATTAAATCGTCGGGATTCGTTTTGGTTTTCCACGATTGTAGGTTTTCGGGATAGTCAGGATCGGGGTCGGACGGGTCAGTTTTCGTCCCGATGCTCACCCCTAGTTATGAGTTTGATTGAAGAGTTTGGAATTATTGTATCATTGTTCGGGCCATCATAAATTAGAAGTCATCCAGTAAACGTTTGAGAAGCAAAGGGCACTTAAAAATCGTAAATCCCAATAACTCAGTCAGAACGTAATACCGAAGATGCGAAAACACCTTAATATGAAACTCCAAAGTATTTGTGATATTGGATATAATCGGTTTTAATTGTTTTAATCAATATTTGGAAGTGTTTAATACGAGAACGTTAATTAAGAGTTAAGTCTCGATAAGTTTTAAACATGATTTTATACTTTTTCAAAATGTTACATTTTAGACCCTAGGGTTTGGAAAATTACAAATAGGTCCTTGGAGTTTGCATTTTTATGACTTTGGTCCTTCAACTTTGAAAGATATACCAAGTAAACCTTGGACTTTGAAAAGTGACATAATAGATCCCTGGAGTTATAGACTTGATAAAAATGACACTTTTTAGGTCCTTTTAGATAAAAATGTTCCGAAAGTTACGATATATACCCCTTGCATGGATTATAATTACAAAACATGTCCAAATTGCCATGCAAGCTTAGTTTAACATTTCAATAGACATTTATAAGTTATAATAAACTAAAATATGAAGTTTTAACGCAACACAAGTTTAAAATAACGATTCGTTAAGCTAGGAAGCAAAACGGGTCAAATTAGGGTTTCAAAACGTAAACGCGCGGGATTTAAGTACAATATTTATTTCATTAATCAATAAATGGTATTTTAACATTATTTAAGTAGCTAAGGATAGATTTATAACCATATTTAAGCTTCCCATAACAATTTAGTTTTTAATAAAAACGCGAATTAGGGCGTTTCGGGTGTACGTTTTATGATCAAAAACGTAAAATGGTAGCAAGAATTGAGTTATGAAACTTTAACAAGAGTATATTTAGGATCATATGAACATTATAAGGGTGTAGTAGCAGAATTAGAACATTCAAAACCTGGGTTTGAGCTTCAATGATCAAAAATGGTGGAAACGGGTCATTTCGGGTAGTATTTCCACTCGTACGCCTTGTATCTTTACTCCGGGGCTTCAATTCTTCAGGGCTTCACTTCTTGAACTTCTTTAATGATCCTAGGATCATAAGGGAGCAAAGGATTGCTGCCTATTGGGTTATAGAAAGATGAAGGTGGGTGCGAGTTTGAATGAAGGTTTTGGAGTCCTATTTATAGTCGAATGGGGCATAGATGACTAAGGAAGCTTTGTATTCTGATCAAGACATGTGTGAGGGCTATATGTTGATGTGTTGAAGCTAGGAGATGAGGTGTATGAGCTAGAAATAAGCTAGAGCATGGTGATGAAGACACATGCTTCGCTGCGACTGCCATTGGACAAAAGAGGAGGTTTTATCAATCTTGGAGGCCAAGGGAGGTAAGATATTTATGTTATCAGCTGCATGTGATGTTTAAGGGTGCTTTTGCAATAGTTATTTGCAAAAGAAAGGCTTTAAAATGGGTCATTTGTGCAAAATGGGGGTCGCGGGTTGGTTTTGGGGTTTTATGGTTCGAACTCAAGTTTTTTTGCTTATATTTCATGAGCATTGATTGAGGAATGATTAAATAATGATCTCAAGGTTTGTATTTAGGCTTATCATCATAAATTAGCAAGTGGTTTTGGTTTTAAAATGGGATCGAAAATGGGAAAGTTAAGCCCGCGGTCATATTAGGACTTAATTAGGGTTTCTTTGACTTTTCTAGCTTGTAATTCGTGTGTAACTGATCCAGTGTGATAGAATACTGATTTGAGCAATGTAATATGAATTATAATGATATTTGAAGTTGGTTTAATAAAATGTTTTGAATTTGAAATAATAAGTCGAAGCTTGGAATTAAGGGTTCATATAAGGCTTTTAGGTTTTTCTAGCTTTGTACATTCTCTACATTGTTAAAGAAAGGAATGGTAATTGATGTATAAAGGTGTAAACCTCATTTATGGGTATAAAATGACCTCTTGGTTGCTTACATGAGAATGAATGGTCAAAAAATGAGTAAACGGGTCAAAGTACATTAGTGCACAATAAGGTACATTTAGGTTTACGTGATTCGTTTTAACCGTACAAATGAAATAAGATGATAAGTAATGATGAAAACAATGAATGATTAGGATTGATATGATTTGTAAAATAAGTTATTGCAACATAGAGTTGATGTTGGTTTAAGGTTTAAAATGGATTATAATAAAGAAATGGGTCATGTGTAGTAATTTAGCTCGGGTTAGGGTTTCTAACTTGGATTTCTTGTATTTTTTCATGGAATGAGGATGAATATGGATTGTAAATGAAGTGTATGACTTGCTTGTAACTTGTACTTGATGGATTGTACAAGATTCTTAGGAAAATGGAGGTAAAATGGCTATTTTGGATATTGTGCATTAATGACTTGTACATTGAGCTTTTAAGGATTTGTAGTTTTGTATTTTGGCTTGGAGTGGAAGTTTTATATTTCAAATGAGATGTTATATTACTTGTACATATGCTTTAGTATTTTGTACATTCACTGTAGATGTTAACTCTTCATGAAATTAGGGTTTTAGAGGCATACGATAACGGTTTAAAGCCCGTTTAGATATAACGTTGCGAATGGTACATTATAGGAATAATGTACTTTGTAATGATGATAGAATGATATTGACTTGACATGTTATGGATGTTTGTGTGTGACTAAATGGAAGATAGGATTGCCATAGATGGCATAGATAGGTTGCGTGAGCTCGTCTACTTTAGTTATGACATACTGAGACATTGACAATACAAGTAATGTAATAAAGCGAAAAATTTCCCCGTACAATTGTGATAATAGTGAAATAAGTTTTGCATTTGATGAAAATTCTTGGGTTGTTATAGTCTCCACCCCTTACAGAAATCTCGTCCCGAGATTTAATTGAAAGTTATAGTGGTATTGTTTAGAGATAGGTACTGGGTATGAATTTAGGTTAATCAAGGTCACAAGTTCACGTGTGTGATGCATTTATAATTATGTTGCGCACCATAATTATAATTACCTCTTTTCACACGTCTACTTATTTTCAAGATCACACCTCTTGATGATAGCCAATAGAATTTCTCCAGATTCTGATAAAACTTGGGTGGATGAAATACTTTGATTTATGAAACCCGTGGGTTATGAGTCTACCACGCTTCTGCTGCGCTACTCTGATCGTAAAGAATCGTTATTCATTAACCTTTAAAAGTCAACATCAAATAAGAATGCTATCACAAGTCTTTGTCAAAATTTTCATACCTAGTGGTATTGAAATCATTTGACATTGTATAGATTCTTGTGTGTTTCCTTGTTATTGGGTTGCAGAATATAACAGAGAATTTTAGGATACGGAGATCATGGAATGAGTAATGTCAAGGAATGATTATGAATTTGTAAGGGAGTTGCTAATCACGTAAGATACAGATTTTGAAATGAATAGATGATGAAGGTAGTAATGAAGGTAATAAGGATAATGATTAAAGGATTGTTTGTACAAACAGATTAAAAGAAACTTATGTGTATGTATGTTATATACTTAAGCCTACTTATTTATAATTAATCACTTACAAAAAGATGCGTCCAACTCCTTGTAACTGAGAATTTATAAATTCATAGTTCAGAGATTTATAATTTCCTTATTCAAATGAAGAAGTGACCTAATTCATTTCAATAAGATGATCATAAATCGTCTTACCTAAGCATAAAAACATGATATGGTAATGTGTAGAAAATGATATGATCATGAATTGTTAGATAATATTGAGATGTTGATTGTACTGACGCCCATATAATCGAGGATGATAATTTATGTTTCAAAGGTATGAGGAGAGTATTCAGAGTTGAACATGATAGAATTGACGAGTTTTGATACCACCAGATAATAAGATGTAATGGAATTATCACTTTATTAATTCATGGATAACTTTACATATGAAACTCTAAAAGAGTTGATACTTATGCTACATATCTCGTAGCAGGTTTCTAAAAGTAACAAATGACAAGGATTGTAGCTTGATGATTAGTGTTTTCAGATTGAAGAAGATTCTGATGAGAGTTGAATATCTTCGAGAGTTGTTTCTAGAGTAGCAAGCTCATCTCTAAGTATGCTTTCTTGTAGCCCTGTTGTTTTTGCAGTACTTGGTCTGGTGACCTATCTTGTTGCAAACCTGACACTTGACACTGCAAGGTCCCGTGTGATGTAGTCTACATCTTTTGCACAAGGGATGATTCCTAATATACCCATTGGCGGCAGTATAAACTTTGAAGGTTTCTTGTCTTCTATTCTGCTGGTGGTGGTAATCATTGTTACGGTTGTGATTGTTGTGGTTATTTTGGTAGTTGTCATTTTTGTGATTGTTGAAGTGGTTATTGTTGTTGTGGTATTTGGGGTAGTTGTTGTTGTTGTCGATGGTGTTTCTCTTATCTTCTAATTTTCGTTTATGATTATTGGTTTCTTGCATAGAATCACGTTTTATTATCTGATCCATTAACCTCTGGGATATGTTGATGGCTTCCTCCAAAGTTTGAGGTTTCGAGGCAGTAACGTTTCCTTCAATGCTTCGAGGTAGACCTCCGATAAAAGCTTCCAAGAGTTTCTCATTGTTTGGCACCATGTTTGGACACAAGGTGGTTAATTCTTGGAATCTTCTAACATAGGGTTTAAGATCATTTCCCTTTACACTCAGATTGTAAAGTTCCTCTTCCATTTTTCTGATCTCAGTCCGGGGACAATACTTATTCGTCAGAAGCCTTTTTAACTCAGTCCAGGTGGTTCGATTAGCTTGCTCTATTCCCATAGGTTGGGCATATGCATTCCACCAGGACAAGGCATCATTAGTTAAAGTACCAGTAGCAAATGTTACTTTATTTTCCTCAGCACATCTGCTTCGAGAGAATACTGATTCAGTTCGTTCAAACCAGCGAATAAGGCCTACTGCTCCTTCCGTACCATTAAAGCAGAAAGGTTGACAGCTGATAAACTCTTTGTAGTTTCCCGTTTTTATTGCAGGAGTTCCAGTAAGATTGTTGGGATTACTAGCACTTGCTATGGCAGCAGTCTGTGCTTCCATGGCTGTAGTAAGATCAGCAATCAGTTGCCGGATGGCATCTAAAGTTATGGCTGGTGTTTCGGATGTTGACGTCCTTTTGGGAGGCATTCTATCAACATAAGAGAACATGTAGTAAGAATGACATCACAAGTTTAGAAAGGTAATACTTTAAAGAAAATGTGATGCTTAAAATGCTTAGAGAAATGCTTATTTTTAGATTTTAAGCACTTAGAAGTTATGGTATGATTCATGAAGACGGAGATAATGATACAAATGATGGAGATGATGATGGAAGAGAGAGATAAGTTGGAAACAATAAGGTATGAAACGGGATTTCCTTTATAAATAACTTGCCTTTTTACTGTACATAGTCAGGATTTGACAAGCGTTTTTATTTATACCACACATCCCATGGCTAGGACTTATTCTAAGAGTTTGTTGATTCTGAGCCGGTAGATGACATCCTAAAGATCCTCCTGATCTGTTTGGTGACGAGCTTGGATTTTCTCAATGATTTGTTCAAGATCAGAAATTCTGTAGTGAGCAAAGGCAATCTTATCCTTTTGCCCTAACTGCTTCTTTTGAAGTTTGATTAATCTGAGTACGGATTTTCTTGAGTTCGGTCTTTAGTTCGTCACTATTCCTTCGTATGATCATTCTATCAATACGTCCTTCCTCCATTTTCTCGATGTGGTGAAGATAGAGTTCATCTAAGTAATTCAAAATATCTTTGATTTGTCCCTCATGATGTTTCAGATACATCTTAATTGGACATTTTCCTATTTCAAATATCTGAGGTGGGGTAGGAGTATAAACTGAGGAAGATGGTGATACCAAATCACAGGTTTGATTCCGGGATGAATTAGATAACGTAGTTGAGGAAGAAGATGAGGAACAGATTCGCTTCTTAGGTGGTAATAGTTCTTCAGGAATAGAGAAATATCGGGGATCAAATAGTAGTGATGGTGGCAATACTGGAGATGGAGTCAAAATAGCTGGTGAAGCAATAGGATCTGGTGATGAAATAGGTGATTCCTTAGCATAAAATGCTTATACGCCCTTCAAACAAGGATTATTGTAGAAAGATAAGAATACTGGTGGGATCATATTATCTATAGAGTTTTCCGAAGAGTTAAAAGAAATGATTCCTGATAAAGCTGGGAAGTAATCCGATGAGACCGAAGTATAGTTAAGAATATTCATAGAGGAAAAAGCATCCTCAAGATCGGAAGTAGAGTGGTTGGGAGAAGACATTGTTCTGTTAACAACCCCGTCGTAAATAACATAAGTTATTTATGTAATAGTATAATAGATATGTATATTTACATACTTGTTCCGGAATGTAGTGGCACGGAGGACTTTGATGGCTGAAAAATGAAATGTGGTTATAGTTAAGGTTTTGACCTTGTTCTCTATAACCATGGCGCTGATACCAATCTGTAACACCCCCATTTTTACAATATAGCAGCGGAAGCTAATCTGGGGTATTACTTCATGGATACAACAATCATAATCATAGAAAACAACTTTAAAAGAGACGTTGTTGGAAAATTTTAGTTATCATTCATTATAATCAGAGTTTTTACAAAATGCAGGTCCCAAAATGTAAAATATCAAGTTTGAATGATAACAGTTCAGCCATCTTCGAGTACATGCCACTCCGTACCGTAACTTGCTCAATTACCTGGGATAGACATGCTAAAAAAATGGGTCAACACACAGGTTGAGTGACAATTCTTTGTTTGAAAATGTTTATAAATTGAATACAGGTTTATTATATGGAAATATTGGCAATACTGGATAATTATATGGAGAACATTTTATCATTGGGGAAACAGTTGAATATTAATCCATTATGGTTGAATGCCAAGTCACTATAATGGTATAATTAAAACGAATTTTTACAATTATCATGGAAAAATCAGGGTAACATTATTATTGTAGCTAAGCTCATGACATCAATACATTAATAGGGAAATCACCGTTAGTGATATTGGTTAGGGACAGATGTCCCCGTGGAAAAGATAACTTGCCAAGGTTACCTATTAGGACAAATATAGTGCGTTTGGCTACCCCAAAGGCATGAGTATACAAACGGGAGCCGTCACCCCATTAGATCTATCAAAATATTCGCGTTCACTCGCAATGCAAGTAATTAATGATTCATGATATGGAAACAATGGCACTGGAAGCTACTTAGGCAATAATATATTTGGATAGCATACAATTGGAAAAACACTTGCATTCATGGTTTATATCAGGTATCACAAGTTTATAAAGTATTCACAAATGTTGATATATGGGTATGAATTCATTCAAAAGTCTTGGATAAGTAATCATATTGTTATAAGATAAACGAGTATGTAAAAGAGTTTGTAACAAGCATGTATCCCCCTCGCGGGTTTATAAAACATTAAAAAGATTGAAAAGCGAGGCTATGAACTCACTAAGTCCTTGAAAAGTAATCACATTATTATTGATAAATGAGTATGTTAAAATGGTTTGTAAACAAGATGTTCACCTCGCGGGTTTATAAAACATTCAAAAGATTGAAAAGCGAGGCTATGAACTCACCTGGTAGGTAGATGTAATAAATATTCTGAAATAAAAAGCTGTCGGACCTTATCACAATTATTACAGGGAAAGTTGATATAGCAATGATAGTAAAAAGCACGTCACGCGACCTGAGTATATAGGTTGAGTATTAGGAAGATTGTACTCTAGTAACTTTGGTCTAAGAGTTTAATTTTGTTATGAGTTTGCTTGGTGATTTTGGAATTATTGTTATACCAGTCGGGCCATCATAAATTAAAATGTCATTCTGTATAACGTTTGAGGGCTAGGGGCATTTAAATCGTAAACCAACAACTAGTAAGAAAGTAATCAAAGATGTAACCTCTTATTATGAGCTCCCTTTTGTATTGTGGTACAATATAGCTTCCGGATGATCGGTTTTAAGTGTTTTATTCAATATCTAGAAATGTTAAGCACGTAAAGCGTTAATTAAAGTTATGTCTGGTAATGTTTTGAAAGTGTTTTTATACATTTTCAAAATGTTACATTTTAGACCCTTGAGGTTTGCATTTTTACGACTTTGGTCCTTCAACTTTGAAAGATATACCAAGTAAACCTTAGACTTTGAAAAGTGACATAATAGACCCCTATAGTTATAAATGATATAAATGACCTACTTTTAGTCCTTTAGATGAGTGTTAATGAGGAAGATGATGAGTGTATATAGGAAAGATTTGGAAAGGCATGGGGTTATGAGATAGAGATTCAAAGAAATGTTTGGCTAAATAAAGAAGGTCCAGCAAGGTCTAATGTAGAGATGGTCAAAGGTGCATAAAAAGAGAGAACAGTAAAAAGTTTCGTGACCCAGCTGACTGCGGTCCCATAAATAGTTGGTGGTCCCAAATATATTAGGGGGCCCTCACATGTATTTGGGGGCCGTTTTATGGGGTTACAAAATTTTCCTAGATTTCTTTGTTTTTCTATTTTGTGAAGAAAGAAGAAGGCTAGATGGGGTTGTGTAACAACAACTTCTATTTCCCAAGAATCAACTAATTTAGTAACGTACCAAATAAAAGATAATCTAGCTTAATTCTATAATGCAATTAAGATAGTATACTTTTAGCAAGAAAAAGCATAAGATATAGTTAAGAGAAGTTATACACGTACTAGAATATGTCATAGTAATATCTAGTTTAAATTTTACAGATATAGTTGTCTTAACGTGTAATCTTGTTGTACTTAGGTCTTGTGCAACATCTAATTTACTTGTGAAGATTATGATGTGCACATTGGACATTGATGTGCTGTCGTGTAGGGTCAATTATTTGATTATCATGTTTTACATTTATATATAGTCGACAAACCTAAAACAACACTTTAACGGGCAGTGTACCCGGTCAAGATAGAGTTTCGCAGTAAGTAGGGTGTCAAACACTAAGAGTGAAACATTAATACTATATTCTATCAGTATTTTAATTAGTCTAATCAGTCTATTTACTGGTTAAACCTATGCTATATACGTTGTCTAATGATATGGGGGGTTTTCAACCTGAGAGACTGGCACAGATTTAGTGGTGACAAATATCAATTCAATAAACAATAAACACGAAAGAAGACAATCAAAAGATAGAAAAGCGGTACAAGCCAAATGATAGAAAACTGTATTATCCATATTAAATCCAGTTCAATGTTGGTTTGTTTGTTTTAGTTCAATGATTTACTTATCTCAAAGCGGCATATCATTCTTAAGACTTAGGTGGGACATCATCCTAAGACCTAAACACGATTAATCTTGTCACAATTAACGCATCCGCATAATGTCACACCCCCAAATGGGGTCCCGTCCGATTTATTGTCCGGAGGCGTGACGTCACTGAATATCTCAAGTACAAAGAATAAAGAACGACCTCGAAGGGTACGTTTGAAAAATAAACACCGTTGCATAAATTCAAAATATTAATAAGTTTTACATTGATCAAATTTAAAAGATACAAAAGTTAAAATGCGGAAGCTTAAATAAGTTCTAGTATTTAAAGACATAGATAAATTTCTGGTAAACCGGTTTGGGCAAATAGACTTCACATAAGTCAAGTAAAAACATCCATGCTAAGCACCTGAGAAAAACATACTTAAAACGTCAACATAAAGTTGGTGAATTCATAGGTTTAGTTAAAATGTAATTAATGTGGACCACAAGATTATCAAAATGTATGCGACAATTATAGGAGATACAACTTCACATAAAGAGGCATTTACGTTGCACTAAGCTCATGACACTGAAGCTAATACTAAAAGATATCATGTACAATGCTATAAAGGCTTGCCCTTCAGGTGTCCGACCAAAGACCACCTAACTAGTTTCGACATGACATATATCCGTTAGTCCTTGGCAAACTCGGACTAGTAAGTGCTTCTTACCTGGATAGGGATAATTAGTCCCAATAGATCTATTTATTCACTCGCGCTCACTTAACCAGCCAGTCGAATCAAAATGTTAAGCGAATCGCGTAAATTAAAAATTAACGTTCAATTTAAACGGGCCATACAAAACAATTAAATGTTTACTCAAGCAAGAGTTAAAGTAATTATTATGAGAATAATTATATTAACTTATGTTCATTTTAGTTTTTATCCGGTATCCTTAAAGTGTAAACGTTTCACGTAAATAACGTTAAGGCTACCCGGAACCAACCAAAGACTTTTAAAGCCGCTTCAACAATACCCACTTTAATGACCCAATACATAAAATTAACTCAAATATACAAAAATCTCTTTCCATAAACTAACCGGAATTCATGGCTAAGTTATTCAAATAAATATCATATTGGTCAAGATATGGTCTTTATACATCCTATCAAACAAATCACAATCAAACATAAACAAATCTACACACAGCAGACACACACGAAATCACCATCACAAACGTCCAGTCACACACACAAATTCACACACATCAAACAGCAACACAAAAAAAACACACGATCATCAATTCACCATCACACACATCACATCCCATCAAATCACTCACAATCATCAAAATCAATCAACAATCACAACTTATCACACACAAACACACAAAATCACCAAGTCACAACACACAACAATCACACAAACACACCAACATCAACTCACATCAGCACACAAACATCAAACAACCACTCAAAATCACGCACACATCAAACGTCAGCATCACACATCAATCACACATCACAATCCAACACACACAGATCAAAAATCAACAAAGAAAAAATCGATATCCAGACCACACTTAAATGAAGCCATAACCTCCATGCTTCCCATTACCCTTTACCAACTTTTCCCCTAAATCGTCATCTTGTATTGAATAGTGGTTATTGACCTAGCTTTTTATACAATATAATCTTGCACTCCTAACAGAAATAAAACATACACTTCATTTTACTTAGTAAAATTTCACACAACTCTCTCTTTTTGCTCTTACAAACCCACGACATCAAACACCCAACATACTCAATCCATACCTTGATTTTATAAGAGCATACACACCTATACACATCATATCTAAGACATTCTAAGATATTTCCAAGCATTGGTTAACCATATTCAAGCTTTAATCAAGATTAAGGTTTTCAAGGGTTATTATCTTTGGATTTCTATCTAAACAAGGGTTTAGATTACATTGATCATCATCATCATACACCATAAGGTCATCTAGAACCCTTTATGTTCTTTCAATATTCATTTTATGCATATGTTAGTTCTATTGTAGCTTGAATCACCATGTAGATTTTTAACAATGTAAATAAGTTTTTTATTTTAATGATCATTTTGCACACTATTATATAATGTTGAGATATTAGCTAATTATCATGTATTAAAAAAAGGGATGAAGAAAGTATTGAGACCCATATTAAGTTGGTGTAAAAATGATTAACTACAAAAGTAGTAAGGTATAAAAGCAAGGTTAAAAATGGATCCAACAAGGTCACTCAAAGATTCTGTCCAAAATTCGTATATATAACACATTATTTTATCTTTTTATAAAGTAGTATGATTCACGACGATTCCGAAAAGGTAAGAAACTTGTCAAACGGATTTATAACGAAAAAGTTAGAGCGAAAACGAGGTATATATTCGAGGTATAAAAATCCAGCATTTGTTAAGTTAGTGGTTTCTGTCAGGATTTTTAAGATGGTAATTGCGGCACTTTCGAGTCCGTTTCGGCCTTCGGCCGAAACATGAAAGTCGTTCGGAAGGTCGTTTTACTTCCCCGCGAGGTTCTTTAAGTCTAAAAGCGAGTGATAACGGGTCGTAAGGCGGGGGCAAAATCTGGCTTTTTGGTAAAAACACTGCAAACATGATCTGATTGCGAGTGCTTATTTTTCGCACCATTTCGGTTCGAGTTTCGGTCTCGGACAGAACTAGAAAGTTGTTCCAAATATCGTTTCGCAAAAATTCTCTTTAGAACCCAGTCATTGAAAATGTGATTTATGGGCATTATAGTCTGGTCAGGACATAGTAAAATAAACAAATATATCTACCATAGTAACAACAACTACCAGTGATAACAACACTACAGTAGTAACAACACTACCCATGTAGAACAACACTAACCAGGAGTACCTACTACCCTACCAGGAATAACTATAATATATTAAATTCCAGATATTTATAAGTGTTTTACAATTATATAATATGGTTTTCACTAATTTTACCAAAACCATTAGTTGGTGATTGAGCTATATAGAATATTATGTGGTTATCAAAGTACTATATTACTAGGGAGTTTCATAATGAGGCCTCTTCGGATGGCGTATCGACGAGTTGTTAGATTTACGATTTAAAGTGTCCTAACTCCTCGAACGTCATGTCATGACCTCTTAAATTATGATAGCCCGAACGATAGTACGATGTAACAACTATAAGATTATATTCAAGTACTCAGTACTTATACGACCTATGATAATTTAGGTTGCATTCGATCTTTTACGTGACGCTTTATCTGCGATATTTGGATTATCAGAACTCAAGGTGAGTTCATAGCCCCACATTTTTACGATTTCAATGATTTATAATTATGGGGTGGAAACATGCTTTGTTTTATAAATTGGACGCAAGTATTGATTACATGTTTGCCTAAGTAGCGATAACCCAAGTTAAGCCCATTATCATGAACTGTCAATTGCATAGATGTAGTTGGGAATTACATTATGTGAGCGCGAATGTTATTTAATAGATCTATTCGGGAAACGACCTCCCCGTTCTGGTGACTAGCTATCACCGGGAACGAACGTTATAGCATGTTGAATTTTAGATGTTTTGGATTAAAACATCATTGCGGGCTGAGTAGCAATATTATGAGAACAAGACTGTCGAGCTTCAGTGTCATGAGCTTAGTGTAAATGTAATCTAGTTTTGTGATGCCTGCATGTGTTGCATTATCACGGGAAAAGTCTTGCGGTCCTGCATATTATGATTTATCAAACCTATGAATTCACCAACATTATTGTTGACGTTTTAAAGCAATGTTTTCAGTAGAGGTCAATTGGGAATGGATTGCCACGGATGCATGGGGTTATATTTTGGATTGCACGCTTAAGATTAGGGCATAATAAATTTTGGCGAAAATGTATTGTCAACTTTTGTAATATTCACCCAATGACAAGTAAAGCTATATGCTTTTGTATTAAGTCTTTAATTAAATCCAATGTATCATTTTAACGACTTTTTGCGTGTTCCTTATATATCTTGTGCTATTGTTCTTGGAACGTAACACGCCCGGACCCTTATTTCCCATCGACCAATTTGGGGGGTTACAGATTGGTATCAAGGCAAGGTTTATAGAGAACAAGGTTCAAATGTTTTGCTGGACTATAACCTGTTTTTCAACAATTGGATTCATAAAAAAAAATATGGGGGTTTCTATGGGACACTTAGTTGTTGTTAGTTAGTTGGACTAGATGCATTCATAATTGATATACGTGGTTATAATATATTACGTATATTACAATAAGAGCCTTATATAATATATACTCATAAGTTGTTTCTGCTGGTCACAGTAGTCATGTCAGCTGATTCTGCCGTTACCTATACTTCTGTTCACTCTGAGGCACGATCTTGGAGTATTCCATCTGAGGATCCTTACGAGGAGGCTGCCCAACAGTTGTTGGAGCAGGCACCACGTTCTCCAGAGTATATACCTGATCCCATGGAGCTGGAGGATCATGTACCAGTATACATTCCAGAGCCTGAGCATCCTGAGGACTTAGTGCCAGCTGAGGATGAGGCACCTACACCTCCACTACCACCATTCTTTTTATCTCCACACCATATCATCTTGTCTTTTGAGACCAAATCCCGTGCAGTACGGATGTCTATTTAACACCATACTCCACGATCACCATTTGCTAAGGCAGGCATTACCGAGTTGCTGCTACACTACCTTCATCATCACCACCACCAGAGAATGTTGAGTCACTTAAAGATAACATAAGAGTCTAGCATCTTGGAATATTGAGGAGGCACCCTAGCCATAGACAAATAGATTTGTCAGTGTAGATCATTTTGTATTCCACTAAACTTGAGTATACTCGGTTGGTAGTGTTAATAAAAAAGCTTGTACTCTTTTAATCATGTAAAACGATGTAATATGTATTAACTTACGTTTGTGGTTATGTCATGCTACTGTAGATAGGGATTTATTTATAATTTGGTTTTTTTTTTTTTTTTTTTTTTTTTTTTTTTTTTTTTTTTTTTTTTTTTTTTTTCCCTATGGTTGCGTGATCTTTATATTCTTTGCATAAAGTGTCTCACCCTTACCTACAATTTGTTGGATCACGGAGTGTCATGATTTTCCCTTGAATGAAACTTCATATACATTTTGTTCCCTGTGACTTTCAGGAAACAATGACAACTGTTGATCAAGGGATGAGTGTTGAGGAAATTGAGCGGGTTATAGCCGAGCGAGTGGCTAATGCTATAAAGGCTATTGCCATTTTATGAGACGAAAACCAACAAGGGCCCGTAGTCAATAAGACCAGAGCGAACAACATAAGAATGAAGGTAGCAGGGAATGCAACAGAGAAAGTGGGAAGGTAACCACATGGGGCAATGTACTATAAAAGGGAAGGGAATTGCAAGAAGGTTGACCACATGACCCAGGAGTGTAGGAATCCTACTGTTGCTAGGAATCAATGAACTCACACCTGTTATAAGTGTGGAAGTCTGAAACACTTCAAGAGTAAGTGTCCAATAGTGAAGTTTCAGAAACGTATGGATAAAAAGATCAGCACTCTTTCTGAACGCCAGGCTGAGAACAAGAGGAAGTTGAATAACACTTCCAAGAACAATCAGAACCAACAACAGCCGAACAAGATCCGGAAGAGGATAAGGAGGACCCTGAGGAGGATCCTGCTGACCATCCTGCCGACGGATGAGACAATTATGATAATGAGTCATCTGATGATGACAACGATGATGATGATGTTAAGAAGGATGAGGAGGACGAGGAGGAGGAGGAGCACCTAGCTCCGACCGACCCTTCTACTGTACCTACAGATGATCCTGTCCCCTCAAGCTGAGAATACAGAGGCATTTGAGATTGATAAGTCTACTTCTACATCACCCACCTCTCCACACCATATCATCTTGTCTTTTGAGACCAAATCCCGTATAGTATGGATGTCTATTTAACACCATACTCCACGATCACCATCTTCTAAGGCAGGCATTACCGAGTTTGCTGCTGCACTACCTTCATCATCACCACCACCAGAGAAAGTTGTCTCGCTTTGCCTAGCAAATCCTAAGTTGAAACTATCTTAGACTTTATCTTCTTAGGAGT
This sequence comes from Tanacetum coccineum, assembly GCA_026074375.1. Taxonomy (NCBI): domain Eukaryota; kingdom Viridiplantae; phylum Streptophyta; class Magnoliopsida; order Asterales; family Asteraceae; genus Tanacetum; species Tanacetum coccineum. The sequence continues at coordinate 20,881 of BQNB010030561.1, read as the reverse complement.
TCTCGTTGTATTTCCCTAAAATTTTAGTTGTACGAATGATTTCGAATTATCTATCCAATTATCGTATTATGAGAATTTCGTCAGTATTAGCTTAGGTTCCTTAATTACTCTTACAAACTACTCTCACGAATATCATGAAATTATAACGCTATTTTGACGAAAATGAGCAATGCATCGTTAGTCCTCAATTATACATGGCCTGATCAACTATGTATAATTCAGGAAGGTACCATGCCGTGCTGAGAGTAGTCACTCTAAAAACCTATTGTTAAGAAAACAAATTTTCTACTTATATCATGTTTTGTGTGCGTATTCATAGAACGCGATTACTTTTAGAAATCGAATTAGTAACCATATCAACTAAGCAGACCTTCACTCCGTCTTACTATAAAGTTGGCATCAATCTAATACAGATCCTAAGCCGAGAAGCCAAACACATATTTTCGCCCTAAGACAATTTCGCTATCTATTTGCTCGCCATTAGAGAATTTACTAAATCACCCCATTCAAAATCAACTTAGTAACCTGTAGAACTTGGTATTTCGAGGCTATATTTCTATGGATTGTTGTCGAAGTACAAACGTCATGTGTGTGCCGAAAGATTGTCCACATCCCTGGATAATAAAACCTTACCATAACACGGTGATGGAAGTAACCAAGGTTATTGACACAAGTAAACACATTCGGGCATTAACTAAAATTGCAGAAGTACATGGAATAGAGTTCTATCTTTTGCAGCACCACTGCAAAAGAGGTTTGAAGGCAATCGAAGATAAGCGACTTAGACGTATCAATTTTCAAACCTTTCCCAAAGTATTTCTGAGACTTGCTCTCCTCCGACTCGACAAGTGGATTGCAAATTGATTTGGTACCTGTGCTGCACCAGTGGCACGGCAACCTATCGATGCTCCTCAAAATGAAAATTATCTACCAACTGAAAGACTATCCGACAAAGCTTATAAAGATCCCATTCCTCACATTTGGACTCGGTCTTGGTTTCAAGAAGAAGAATGATCATTTCGGATGAGCATTGATTATCAGAAAAACAAACTAACGTGAAAACCGTTATCCGCTCCCAAAATGATGATTTGTTATCATACTCCAAGGTCAGGGTTACTCTCACAAACAACCTAAGTCAGATTATCACCAATTGAGGTTTGTCGAAAAGAAACATACCGAAACATGCCTTCAAACTCGTTACGGCCCTACGAATTTCAAGTTATTGCTTTGTTTGATACAAACCAACCTGCCGTATTCATAGACCTTATGAATCGGGTTGGCAACCATATCTGGATAATTCGTATTTGCTTAATTGATGATATTTGAGCTATTCCAAGACAAGCAGACACAAAGGACATCTGAGATGATATTGTAATTGTTGAAAAAAGAATTGTACGCAAAGTGTTCCAAATTTGAATTTTTGGTTCCTAAGTGCATTTCCTCGTCATAAGGATCGATAGTGAAGGAATCAGTGATTCCACCAAGATGAATCTATTAAAGATTGGACACTCTAATCCACCAACGAATTCATCAATATTTAGTCTCAGGTATTATCGAAGATTCATTGAGAGGTTTTCAAGATCGCCCCAACAATTCCAAGCTTACTCAAAAGAAGGTTAAGTTTGAGTGGGCGAAAACAAGAACAATCTTTGCCAGCTGTTTAAGCAAAAGTTTGTTATGCACCAATCCTTGCATTACCTGAAAACCGAAATTTCAATCCTACTGCGACGCTTCAAAAAAGGTTGGGTCCTGTTTGATGCAAAAAGAGAAAAAGGTGATTTCTTATGCCTCATTAACGCAGTTGGGAAATTCATGAGAAAACTATACACTCAATGATTTAAACTTGTGCAATGGTGTACGCTCTCAAGAATCTGGAGAGACCGTTATGTAGATGGAACTAAGTGTACATTTCACCGATCACAAGAGTTTGCAATACAATCTTAGATCAAAAGATTAACATAAGCAACACCCGATGGTTAGAGTTCTAGTAATTACGATTGCATATTCGTTATCGACCCAGAAAAGCCAAATGTCGTTGCTGATGCTTTGAGCAGAAAAAACGAGACCACCGTTGAAGTCCTGAGCTTTGGTTATAACTATTAAGTTGTGGAGCCTTCCAAACAGATCTTAAATCTCAAACCATAGCGGCAAAAACCTGAGAACATTAAGATGAAAACTTGGTAATTTGATAAAAATCTAAAATTTCCAGAAGGCAATTAGAGAACAAAGTGGATACCGACTGCGTATGGAACCCTTGCCTCAAGCAGAAGCTGAGTACCGGTGTTATGGGCATTTGCTGACTGTGATCATGCACGATCCCACAAATCAAAATCTCTATTCATCCGTTCTACAAAAATGTACCAAGACACTGGAAGAAGTAATTGGAGCTCCAACATGAAAGCCAACATAGCCACTTAAGTTTATAACAAGAACCAGTGTTTGACCTGTTGCTAAGGTAGGCCGATAAATAACATCAAAGGCCATCAGATTGTTGGTACAACCCTAAAATACCCCGAATAGGAAGTGTACAACTTCACCATGATTTTGTTTACCAAAGCTTCCTAAGACTCTCAAGCAATACACAATTGGTAATCGTACCGACGTCACTAAGTCCTGATCTGCATTCTTCACAACACAATAGAGGAGACCGATCCTTTAATAAACTTTGCAAGATTTGTACCTCAAGGAGTGGGTCACAAGACATGGATACCTGTCTCATCATTGTATCGTGACCCGAGAATCGCATCTAATTTCTGGAAGTCACTTCAAATCAAACGCTTTGGTACAAATTTGATATGATACTGCGTACCATCCACAAAACCGACGGGCAAAGCGAGAGACCATTCAAACGCTCGAAATATTGCTGCTTGTGCAATCGACTTCTGACTTGGAAAGTTGAGATAACCATTTGCCATTGGTCATTTTCAAACAACAATACATCACAGCTAGCATCAAGCCCACCATTTGAGCACTTTATGTCGATAAGAGTTTCGTTACTCTGTTTGTTGGACGAATTGAGAACTCAAATACTCGGATTCCAGAACTGAATCCAAGAGACCACAGAAAATCATCCCAGAAGAATCCCATAAAAAACCCAAAAAGGGGGGAAATGCAAGCCGCCGTGAGAATCGACAAAAGTTAGCTGAATTAAGCTAAACCAATGGAATTCCACAAGTCGGACAAAGTCTGCTTAAGTCTCGCTTGGAAATGGGTTTACGTTTGGCAGACGGGAAAGTTAACCCTAAAGTTATGTTGACCTTTTAATGATAGAAAGGTTTGGAGATGGCTTCCAAGCTTGAGCTTCTGAAGAGCTGAGTAGAGTTCATAATACATTCCCATGGTCCAACCTGGAATAATGTCATCCGACAACCATTACCTTCCGTTGAGTGGCTAATTTGGACGACAAACTCCATTTGTTGAGAACCGTAGAAATAGTTGGGCCGTGAAAGTTAAACGTATTGAAAGCGAATCGGATTCCATTGTTAAATTTCGATGGACACCAAGAGAGTCCCCTGAGTTCACAGTGGGACGTGAAAAACCAATTCAAGAAGAAATATCCACCCTCTTCACCAAGACCAAAACCGTCTCAAATTTCATTGTACCTTGAGTAACAGGCTCTTTAACGGGGGAAGTCTAAACACCCCAGTTTTCAAGTCTTGCGACTTACGATAAATATGCTATTTATTGTAGTGTTGTACGCGTTTGCTTTAATTTCACATGAGATTAAGATTAAAATCGCGTAGGCTAAACAATTTAGCGATCAATGTAAACCTCAAACAATTAAATGTTACATCAAGCAAGGGAAGATAATAATTTTTGAGAAATTATTAACGTAGATCATTCTATTTTATCGAATACGTAAAGTGTATACGTTTCGCAAATAGCGTTTAGGCACCCGAACCACAAAAAACTTCCTACGCTTCAACAAATACCCACTTTTATACCCAATACACAAAAATTACCATTATATATATCATTATATCTTGTCCACCGAAAATCATGCATCATATACAAATATATACATGAAAAATAAGATAGGACTTCAAGTTGGTCAATTTCATGCCATGCTTCATTTATGAACACCATACCTCTTTAATGGCACACCATACCCAACCTTGGAGCCTAACATACTTTAGACTAGGGACCATACCAAGAACCATACCTTTGAAACCAATGCTTGCCCCTTGACTAGTCAATTCATGTACTACTTTATAACATTCATAAGAGAAGTGTAAGCTACACACTTGACACTTAAACAAAATCAAACAAAAACCTTCTTTTCCTCTCTATATGGCCACGGCAAGAAACAAGGTCCCAACACAATCCATATCAATTTTTATACAACCCATACACTCTTATACACACCTATTATAAGTCATTCTAAGGTGTTTCCAACCATTGAATCACCATTTGCAAGTTATAATCAAGAAATCAAGATTAGGGTTACTTCCTTAAGAAAATAAGGTTTTTCTTAAGTGCAAGCTTTGTTTTGAATCTAAACCACGGGTAGCATTCATTCTCACTCATACATCACCCTAAGTCCCTCTAAATCTCCTTATATACTTTTATTATATTACTTTATTTAAGTTTATATTTTAATATACCTAATCACCACTAAGACTTTTGAATTATGTAAAAAAGATTTTCTTATGTATAATTTACACACTTTTTCGTCATGTCCATTATGTCATATATAACATGGAAAAATAGATGTAAAATATGTTAACGGTCGTCAAAGTATAAAACATGTTTAAGTATAAATTAGGATTTAAAAGTTTACTTAAAGTTTGTGATTAAAAATTTCATAATGGCTATAAGTGAGTTTGTTTTTCCGAAATTCTACATAGTTTTAGATATTTTATTAAAAAATAATACGCCGTATGACATTCAAAATGACAAGAACCGAAAAAAAAAAAAACCGATTATATAACACCGAAAAAGAAACTTAATTTACGATTTTACGACAAAAACTTTTATAAAACTATTTTTATAAAGTACAATTCATTACCGCAACTCATAATTTAAAACATCAAAAATACTAGATATAACTTTTTAATTACGAGAACGGTCTCGAAAGAATCATAAAATAACGTAGCTATAACGAAATAAAACACGTTTACCGGGTTTTAAAACGAACGACCAATAAACTATTTATAAAACACACGTCGACAATGAACATAAAATACATGTATCAGGGGGACAATTTTATGAAAATGTCAAATATCTGTTAAGACACCGTCTCTTAATAACGAAAAGATGGACGAAAAAACGCAAGAATCGGGCTTAAAAACGCAAAGTTTACCCAGTTTTTACTAAACGGTAATATAAACGTGTTAACATTTATTAAACACAATTTTTCTCAAAACCATAAGTTGTGATTGAGTAAAAAATAAAATCGATATAAGAATATTTTGTGGTTATCAAAGTACTATATTACTAGGGAGTTTCATAATGTAGCCTCTTCGGATGGCGTTCGAGCGAGTTGTTGGATTTACGATTTAAAGGGTCCTAACTCCTCGAACTCATGTCAGACCTCTTAATTATGATAGTCCGAACGATAGTACAGGTAACAACTATAAGATTAGATTTAAGTACTTGTACTTATCCCGACCTATGAATAATTAGGTGGCTTCGATCTTTTTTATTTTTTTTTTTTTTTTTTTTTTTTTTTTTTTATTTACGTGACGCTTTATCGCGGTATTGGATATCCTGAACTCAAGGTGATCATAACCCCACACTTTTTACAATTTTGCTGATTACTTTTTTTAGGTGGAAAACATCTTTGTTTTACAAATTGGACCAAGTATTGATTACAATGTTTGCCTAAGTAGCGTAACCCAATTAAGCCATATCATGAACTTCAAGTGCATAGATGTAGTTGGAATTACATTATGTTTGACGCAGAATGTTATTTAATAGATCTATTCGGGAAACGACATCCCCATTCGCGTGGCTTGCTATCACCGAGAACGAATGATATAACATGTCGAATTTTAGGGATGTTTTTCGGGTTAAAACATATTCGCAAAAATTCAATATAATTTATATTCAAGAAAGATCGCGAGCTTCAAGTGGCATATCCTAGGTAAATGTAAATCGATTTGTTAGACTGCATTTTGCATTAATCACTAAAAAGTCTTGCGTCCTACACATTATTATTTTATCAAACCTAATAGAAATCAACCAACATTATTGTTGACATAATTAAGCAATGTTTTTCACGAGATCAATAGGCATGGGATGCCAAGGATACCATTGGTTATATTTTGGATTGCACGCTTAAAGAATTTAGTGCATCATATTTTGGAAATGTAATGTCACTTTTGTATATCGACAATGAACAATGTAAAGCTATATGCTTTTGTATAAAATCTTCAATTAAAACCATTTTATCATTTTAAATACTTTGTGTGTTCGTTCATATATATCATGTGCTATTGGATCATAGTAGTAACACGCCCCCGTACACCTTATTCACTGCGAACCCAATTGGGGTGTTACAGATACCATTGGGCCCTCTTTTCAATTTTAATTCAGTATAAATAATGCCTTCCAAAGGTAATGCAAGAATTCTTGATTACATTTTGGTATATCTAAATTATTTCTATAACGAAAAACATATGTTAGACTATATGAATGACTTAGAATACATATCAATGGTAAACGGTATGTCTGTACACCAAAGATGATTAATAAAGCAAGAAATTTATAACCATTTAATCACAGAGATATTCATTGAAACTTTATCTCATAATATTCCTAATGTTAAAAATAATTATTTGGGTTGCTAATTGTTGCCAATTAAAGAATAAGTGTTAGTTGCTACTCCAACTCCCAATGGGCTGTGTTATGTATCGGCTAGCACTATACGTTACAATATGTGGCCTATTAGCACACACATAATACACTAATACATTTATTCGTTCGTAACAAATAAACCAGAGGGACTAAATTGGACAGAAAACCGAACACTGAGAAGCTTATGAAAAGGCCAATTCCTACAGGTTCGGAATAAAGGTTTTTTGAGTCCAATTAAGAGATATAGAAGAGTTTTTTAGATACTGATTGGATGTATCCTATTAACTTGAGTAGGATTCAAGGGCTATAATAACCCTTGATACTAACTCATCTAACACACCATATAATTCTCAAAACATCGAAAAATCGTTTCGTCTTCCCGTTTTCTCTTTATCCAACCGAGTTTGATAAAAACCCTCTCAAGGGTTCTTTGATTTTTGATTTATAACTCATCACCAAAATCAATTAAACCTTTAAGGTTTAATTAATCTCTCTTGTTTCTTCCTAGCTCGACATTGCAAGATCAAGACACAAGTGTTTATATTCTTTCCTGCTCGAAGGTTAAAACCCCGAAAAAGGTTCGGTTTATTGATTTTTCGTTCTTGATATTCAGTATGAGGTTTTGCGTTAAACCCTAATCTGATTTGGATTTTGGTTACAAGCTCAAGAGGCTGTTATGGGTTAATCGGGTTATTAAAACAAAACAGGGTTTGGTTTGTAAAGTTTAATCTAACAAACTTTAACCGAATCGTTGCACGTGACTAGACAACCCAGAGAGGTGATTGCTTTAATCACTATATTCGTTTTCAAGATCAATTTGCTGAGAGGTACGCTTTCTATTTACTTCTTGTTTACGTGTTAATCATATGCTATTACTAGATACAATCCGCTGCGTACTCCGTGTTGTACTTTGGTTACGCTAGATTTAAATCCTTGAGCAAATAAAAGACTAGTGCGAGTGTATTTTGCAGTCCCCCAGAATGGTAAACATAAGACTAAGATAATGTAATGTGGTGATGATGACATTTATCATTAGGCAATCGAATCAAAAGGGAAATCAATAAATTCTTAAAACAATTTGCATATCTTTAAAGCTAAAAAGAATGGTACATGTTAATCTAGATTGTTTAAATTCAAAATCATACAACCTTTATGTAAGTTTTTATTGAAACAGTACACTAGGTATCTGAACTATTACTTAAACGTTAGTGGAGCATCAAACGGTAGTTCATGTACCTTTTGACTTGGATTCGCATTGATGTATATTGTTTTTTGATTCCTCTTTTGACTTAGATCTGCATTGATGTATGTTGTTTAGTTAATGAAGGGATCTTTCTAATGTGATCTTGTAGATATGATGTTGTTTTTTCATATATAAAAAAACACCTTGGATTATTACTTTATTAACCAGACTTTTAAATATACCAATATTATTACGAAGTAAAATATTTCCCGAAAGAGTAAACACAAATGCTAGAAACACAATTACAAGCATTAGTTTTGCTTTGATCATATAACTGGATTAGTATTGGCCTTATCTATGATTCTGTGCTCTAGAAGATAGATCATATCTGTTCACATGTCGACTTCCTGACTTATAGGTTTCTGCAACAAAAGAATGTCAACAATAAAAAATCACAGGGTAGCATATAGCCCTTTTAATGAACTTTTTTTTTTGAAGAAGCAAAGCAATATCATTAACCCGAACAAAATATAAAATCTAAAACACTACAAAACCATCATAATGAAGGCCAACAAAGAAAAGAAAATATAGCAGAACTAAAAACAGAAGTAGAGAAAAGCCCGAGACAAGCAACCACCGAAGATAAACCACCTCATGTTGTTAAATTAACAGAATCATCATAGATGCCCCTAGGCCTATTCACCCAAGACTTCCAGTTGGGAATGGACTCTTCCTTGACCGACACAATTAAAATCCACAAAGGAATTGGCTTGAATCAAAGAAAATATCCCACCTTGCAGCTTAGATTTAATTTCAATGTAAATGACCACCTTTTTCTCTCCATTTCACACACTCCAAAAGTAAATAAGACCAAACCCTTGAAATATATTTTTGCCAGACGAAGGAAAAGTTTCACAAACTACCCTTAACAATTACCTCTTTAACAGACATGTGTATCACCGTAGAGACCCCCCCGCCACCATCAAGGGAAAACTGTTGATTATGCCCTTTTTAATAACTTGATTTGTGATGTTGTAAATTTTTTAAATTACACTATCGCAACTTTTACCAAACTTCTACCAGTCAGTTTAGGTACCGTGACTAGAACATACATTAACACAAATGGGCAAGTTCTTATGCAAAAGGGTAGAGACTACCAACCTAATTAAACAAGATTAGTAATAATTGAATTGATCAACTGTTCAGGTGCATAAGTTTTGTAACTTTCTGTCCTTAGAAAACTATAACAGCTCATTACAAACCGACTTTTGTTCATCAGGGCAAAAAACTATAGAATTAAAGCTCAAAAAAAAGAAAGTTTTACATTTCCCTCTCTGATCGTTTATGCATTTGTACTAAGAAGGCAAAATAAACCTGAATGTAAACATACTTACAGATATAGTAAATTTTTAATCTTGAAAATAGTGCTTATTTGCAGGAATACTACTCATTGATGTTAGTTTATGTTTTCATAGTTTAATTAGTTGTGTTGAACATGCATTTGATTCTAAGTTAAAAACTTATACTGTTATTTTGTTGCTGATTTTAATTAAGACTGATTTTATGTAGCCTCGGCACAATGCTTATAGATAACGATGTTGCAGAAAGTTATGTTTAAAAAAATTTGAAGACCTATGATTCAAGTCACGCAATTATCAAAATGCTAACTTCTTTTCCTAGAAACATCTGTTATATCATATACAATCACAAGCAAATAAGATTCTTCCAGTCTTTCTAATATTGTAACTACATCAACGTCTAATGTGAATGATGACTATAATATTAAATCATCCAGTAAATGAAAAATTAGCAGAAATAAGGAATCACAAGTACCTTGTGCTTTTGTTGTTATAAAAAAAAAATAAAAAAAAAATTTACAAAAATGATAATGTCTTTGTGTGATTAGCAATAATGATAATTAGTTGGTAAATATGTATTCCTCCTTCCATATTTCTGAATAAGCATCTTCTAGATAAGTATCGTTATTATATTCCCATACATGATATATTGCAAAAACACAATTTTGACGTAAAATCAGATCCATATAGCACGATAATCTATGAAGGCTCATGATTCATAAAGGCAGGGTCCTCTACACTGACTATTACCCTCTTTCACCAACGATCAATCCGGGTGTCCAACTCTATTACATGGAAAAATAGCTAATTCATATGTGTCTTTCATTCTACAAGCTCCATATGATAGATCTCTAATCCAATTACATATGAGCATTAAACAAGAATGGGAGTTCCTCTTGTGCTTCCTTTAGGCACTCTAACATAACTAATGGTGCATCGCCAGAGCACCCGTAACATGGCTACTAACATGGCTAGTTAATGGTGCATCACATACGATATCTTAAACTAACGAACCGGCTATAACCGACCGTAATTTCATAACAAAACTGTAATAATCAACTATATCCAATCATACTTACATAGATATATGAAACTACTAAACACAAAGCTTATCCTTACTCTCCTTAAGTTGGTTTTTAGTTTCTCCACTTGCTTTCCCGCGATCTCCTAACACATAACAACCATACTAACACTATTAGAAGTCACTAATTCATCTACTATTCATGAGATTCATGTTTTACTACTAGACTTGGTCTTATTACCTTATTCAAAACACCCCTTTTTAAGGACAAACTAAAAGATATAATCATCTCAGCACCGTTAGTCCCTTGCCGTTCACATTTTGTGTACATTGAGTCTTTTCCAGTTAAATATTTGATAACTTCCTTTCCCTTAATTACTTTCCCGAAATGCTTGCTAAAATCCCATAAATGCTAGCTAAAGAGTCTGCTACTGCCAAACTTAAATTTTGGGTGGCACACTCACATTCATCTAAAACAATTTTAATCTTTCGATACAACAGATGTACATGGAATGCAAATTCAGAATTCCTACTACAATAAACCCACCAACAACAATCTTCATACTACTTCAGCGGGAGCAGCAACTAACAAAAGATAACATTTCAAACCGAAAATAAATGAAGTAAATCGCAAGGTGTATAGAATGATCGTGATAAAGTAAAGATGTAACAGAAATTTTGAGAGGTTAATTGTCCTAGATCAGTAAAATAATCAAAAACCTAAACACGGTACCAAAGATGTTACCGATATCACTGTGGAATCTGAAATCAGTTTCCAAAGTAAACTATTCCCCTATTGCCATTGGGATATCACAAATATCTACTTGGGATAAGACCAAATGATATGTTCTTTTTGAGCACCAAATCAAGAACCGTTGCGCATTCAGAGATGTTATTGTTTTGTGTTGTGTTTCTTCAAGCATTTTTAACTCCTTTTATAGAAGATAACTCAAGCCCTTATAAAAGAATTATAAGAGCTTATTAGGAATATAATTCATCCATATTAACCTCCGGATTAGAAAATTAGTGGTTACATGGACCAAAAATTATCGTGGCCTATTAAAGTGATTATAACTTAGCCATATGAAATGAACAAGCATTACAAGTCATTGAATTCATTCCAACGTGTTGTTAATTCAGTGCCCTGAACCATCAGCTAGCCCTTTGAGGAGCACACCCGCTAATAGTTCAATACTGAAACAACCCACTGATGAGTTAACCAGCTAAGGATACCTCCTCTGATGGATTACTCCTTGTCAGCTTACGCTGAATGAATATCCTTTAGTCCAGAGTTTCCACTCACTAAGAGAAACCACAGAAGTTATTATCGACTAGAATTCCTTACCACTATCCTAGTCAATGTTTATTGACCTATGGTGTACACTCCGTACCTCTAGCCCCATTACCAGGTATGAACTGACCCTACAATTGAACTAAATTTCCAACAATCCTCCCTAATTTAGTACAATTCCTTTGCATGAAAAATAAACATTAAAGAAACAAGTACGTAAATGAAAATGTCCTAAGGATTGGATTTCCATCTTAGTAATTACACGTTTAAATATTCGAGAATCAGGGTGTTCTAATAATTAAACCATTTCACCACCAAATTGAGTAACCTGAAGTAAAATACCATAAGTTTTCAACACTTAAACGCCCCAGATACACTATACAAGCCATGTGTCCATATCCAATTCATAAATGTTGTAAAAGACAAAGTCCATGCTCCCTGAGGCGGCAAAACTTTAACATTTACATAGGTGGTTCCTCTTTATTCATGCTTCTGCTAAGCACTTTTTTAAAGACATTAACCATTAAAAAGTTAACAACTTCATCCCACCTTCACAGTTCCAAGTACATAATTGATGCATTGTAAATACATGTGCTTCATCCTCTGAATAATTAGCTTTCCGAAATTGAAACTCAGACGGCAAGTTTCCCGGCGGAGTTGGTGTCCTAGCATCAACGACTTAGTTAGCATTAAATCCTAAATCTCTTCAGACAACTTTATAAAACGTAGTCTTAGCCATTTCCTTTGTCAAGTGATTACTAAGTTTTTGTTGAGAACTCACAATCTCTATAGATACCAACCGCCATTCTGATCACTCATGAATCAAGCTATGCAAGACACCTAAATGTTCTAACTTCCGATTGTACATATGGCTAATAATCCTTTGCCAATGTAGCGAGCACTGCTCACATCGATAGATATAGGTGCTATAGGTTTGACCCACAATGGAATATCAAGGAGTAAGTTTTTCAATCATTCAGCTTCTTTACCAGCAGCTGCTAGAGCCACAAACTTAGATTCCATTGTTGAACCAGTGATACAAGTTTGCTTCTTGGAAACCCAAGAAATTGCACCACCAAGCAGGAATACCCAACCACTTGTAGACGAATTATCTTCAGTGTTGCTGATCTAGCTTGCATCAGTGTAACCTTCCAACAATGAAGGATAGACAGTATACATCAATCTCTAGTCCATGGTTTTCTTTAAGTACTTTAGTACCCTCTGAATTGCTTGCCAATGCTGAGTACCAGGATTACTAGTATACCTGCTTAGTTTACCCACAAAAATGCAATGTCAGGCCTTGTATAAGTCATGGCATACATTAAGCAGCCAATCACCCTGGAATACTCAAGTTTAGATACAGCCTGACCATTATTAGACATACACTCACTTTACTTTATTCATAAGTACTAGACTGGATCGAATAAATAAAAATCAAAATAATTAAATTTCTTTAGTACCTTCTCAATATAATGAATTGGAAATTCTATAGCCATTTCTTTTCATGTAATCCTTAAACCCAGGATAACATCAACCTACCCATGTCATTCATAAGAGAACCTAGATGATAAAAATTCTTTGCCAGGTCAACCTAAACTTGTCATGCCAAAGATCCACATAACATCAAACATAAAATACAAATGATGACTCCTTTACCAGTTTTATCAAATTTGCTATATACACATTTTGTCGAAGCTGGTTAAGTAAAAACCCATTAGAAAAAACTACTTCAACAAATTTTTGATGCCATTGTTTTAGTCGCTGTTTTAGTCCATAAAGAACTTAATAACTTATATACCTTATTTTCATTGCGAGGCATGATGAAGCCTCGAGGCTTGTTTCATATATACCCCTCATCAATTCACCATCAAGAAAAGCGGTCTTCACATCCATTAGGATAATAAACATGACTATAAATAGATGCCATATCAATCAGGACATCTTATGTATTGATTACGTTCCACAAGGATCATAATATCAAAAGTAATCTCTATCCCGGACTTTGTCTAAACCTAAATGACCAGCCTTCTTTAGAACTTTCAAACATTCCATCTACCCAGCTGTCTTTAAGACTCTAGTTGCAGCCTAAAGTTTTTGCAACCGGAGGTAATCAAACACCCAAGTGTTATTGCCCATGATAGAATCCATCTCATCATTAATTGCTTCTTTCTAGAAAGCAACATCCTGGGACTTCATTGCTTCATCAAATGTTTTGGGATCATCCTCAACATTAAATCAATAGGAGTGTTGGTCAAAGACCTCATCCCTTGTACCTTCAATTAAGTATAATGAAAACTTCAGTCCAAAATCTTAGAGACACTATGCTTTTGCTTTTCTAAGCTCAGCACAGGTTGCTGAACAACCGCTTTCAGTCACCTTTCAAGACCACGTGAAGCACTAATGTTCCTTCATTCCATTTACCAGGACCTTTGACTTGGTCAAAGGGACTGATAGAATCTATTCTCATCAAAAGAAACATCCCTTGATCCCAATTATAGAGTTAAGTTGAACGGATGCATTAGGTGCAATAACAAAGTACCTAAAGCCTGGCATGCCAACATATCCAGATAAAGTCCTTCAATCCTCTTCACCTAAAGTTTTCAGCTTGTATCAAGTGAGGCTTACAACTGCCCTACAACAACCCTAAACTCGAGGGAATTAAGGTTTGGTTTCTTTTAGTCAGAGTTCATAAGAGGTAATCCTGGTCCTTTTATAATTGGACCTCTATTTAATAATTAGCAAGCTATTAACATAGGATTCACATCAAACCCTTGACTCATTCAGCCCTAATAGGACAAAACATAAATTAACCATTTCTTTCAGTACATGTTTTTCTTTCAATATACCAGTTTTTTTTGTAGAGTATAGGGAGTCTGTCAAGTATATTACCAACAGCTGAAAATACAAGTATCCCATTATTCCACCTCCCTATTATTCCCGAACCTTTTTTGACAGAGACCCATGGTTTTTTAATATCAACCTCAGTTTTTGAATTCTTTTAATTTATCTAATGCTTCATCCTTGGAATTTGAAAAATAAATAAACATTTAGGAAAACAAAAGGGATTGAATAGATTTAACCAGCTTTTTAAATTAATGTAATCTTTTTATTAAATTTTAGATTCTAACTTTTTTTTTTTTGTGTGATCTTAATGTGTGCACAATATGAACAATACAATATGTAAGCAAATGACTAAGTAAATATGAAATACAAGAATAAGAGTTAAATGATCAAACAACAACACAAGGATTTATATGGTCGTAACAAGCACCTCTTCGCCTACTCACTCCCCGAGCACCAAACTACAAGAGTTATACTTCACTATGGTCAACAAACAAACTTGATCCCTTTAGGCGAGAAAACCGTACAACACTTAACTTACAAACCAATATTAAAGAAACTAACGAAATGCGGAGTTCCTAATCCTAGCCTAGAACCAATCAGTCACTATACACAACACCTCACTTCACGGAAAATCACAACTGGTTCACTACACAACTTCTCTCTACTTCACAACTTCTCTTCACTTCACAACTTCACTTTGCTTCACAACTTCACTTCACCAAGACACTACTACGATCACACCAATCTAACACTACTTACAAAGATCACACCGATCTAACTATACTTACAATGATCACAACAATCTACTTATTGTACACAACTACGATACACACCTAACAATATACACAAATGAATTACAAGATATAACACCAACTGACACAACTATACCAACTAATAACTATAAACACTTCTTGATTTGATGATAAGAAGTATTCTTCTCTTGCACTTGAAGAATTAAGCTTGGATCACTTGAAACAAAGCTTTATGATTAAATGATCAAAGGAAGGAGAGTATAAACTGATTTAGAACAGAAAGAAAGTGTGTGCAAAAGGTAAGAAAATCAGTGGGGAATAGTCCTGTATTTATATGCCTAGATGTGACAAAAAAACAAAAGTGGTCAGTTCCCTGTAATTAGTACCTCCCTTAAAATTAAGGCCATCCCTTATAAATTAAAGGGGCGCCCATATCCCCCGACGCTCCATTTTTTGTCTTATCTGAGGGAGGTGTTTTCTAACATTTCTACCGTTTTTTTGGTAAAAAACCTCAAAATATTATATTGAATAAACAAATTCCTTTTAAATCTAAAAATGTTTTTTGTAAAAGATATAAAAAATAATTGTGTATTTTTATAAAAAAAAAGGGGGATGAGTTTACATAAAAAATCCTATTGATCATAAACTACATAAAGCATTTGTTTATTCATACCTTTAAATGATTAAATTATCAAAATGAAAATTTACTACTAATTACTTGTTTACAATTAATTTTTTATTAATGTTTTACATTTGTGATTAACAAAAACTGTCGAAATCGAAAAATATTAACAATTTTTTAGGCATTATTCTATCACAATCTCCCCTTTTTATGAGTAACAAAATCTAAAATCATTAAATATAAAATTAATTTTAACAATTTTTATAGTTATAGTTTTAATTCCAATTCTCCCCTTTTTGTAGAATCAAAAGACTTTCCGCCAATTAGCATTAGTAAAAACGACGAAATAAATGCCCCCCCTAGATGTGTACCCCCCTCGTTCGAGGGCACCAAGGAATCGAGCTATGGTAACTTTGCTACAAAAACAAGTTAAAAGAACACGATAACCATTTTTAACATATAGCAAATAGGAAAAATATCTAAACATGTTGATAATGCTTAACTAGTGTTAAGTTATTTGTGTAAACTAACAATCACAAATATATATCAACTAGGCCAAATTTTTATGGGTATGAAAAAAAAATTCAACCAACCAAAAATAAAACAAGTAAATAAAAAAAATATAAGACGAAAAGGCATTCATTAAACATAAAAATTGTGTATAAAACACAATCATGCACACATAAAATAAAAATAATATGCTTGAAGCATATTAGTACAACATAATCTAAATTAAACTACAAACTCCTAACATTCTAGAAGTCCATAGAACTAAGCTCCAAAAGGTTTTGTTTACAAATTATTGAAATGCTAAACATGTTATGTTTAGTTTGTAAAGTGATGGATTGTGGAGTTTTGGTGGTGGAGGTGTGAAAGCATGTATTCAATTGAGAAAACAGGCATTAGATTCAACTCCAACCAAAGATAAGAGTACATTGTGAATGGCAACACAAATAAGTGAGTCTCCATGTGCTTGCAACGAGAAAGTTCCAAGGAATGATGACACAAAATAGGTGAGGAAGTAATGATATCAATTAGACATCAAGTGGGTGATTGGTGAAACGGTGAAGTGATGTCCATTGATCTTTTCTTATTGAGTGGTGAGAAACTCTTAGAGGAGGGATGTTGGTGGTACAAGTAACCATTGTAAAAGTGATGTTGATAAGGTTGTCTGTTTTGGGTATGTATCAAATGAGGATGAAGAAGTTCTTTGGTGTATGTGTTTTTGGAGTGCATAGGAGCACTAAGGTGTTGAGAGTTGAAGTTTTGGATGAACGGAGTTTTTGTTCATCTTGGGTTTAAATCCACAAACAATTATTTTGGTAAAAGAGTAGATTTTTATCTTTGGAGCTTTGTAAATGGAACTCTAGTGGATGCCATGGACGGTTTATGGCGTTGATAATGATGAGAAGATAATGAATTGGTTATATCATTTGATAAGTTTATTAGAAAGAAGATTTGTTTGAAAATGGAATGATTTGAATTGTTTAAGCAAATGTTCCAAATTTAGTTCTAGCAATCTGGGTAAGGATAGATGAGGCTAGGTAAAAGGGGGTCAAAAAGAAGAAAGAAACAATAAAATCCGTGATCCAGGTGGCCTGTCCCCTTAATTAATGGCCGCCCCCCTTATCTTTAAGGGGACCGCCCTTATGAATTAAGGGGCCGCCCACGATGTTTGCCATACACCAAAAATTTGATTTTGCAAAAATTTTTAAAAATTTATGTTTTTATCAATTTGCAGCAAGTCCCATGTGAACATATATGTATAGAAACAAGTATATCATGCATGCATGCAATAATAAAATGTATGAGCTAAGAATAATTAAAAGCATATCACATAACAATTAAAGGTTCAAAGCAAGCTTAACCTAGTTCAAGTTCTTCTTACTTAATCGTTGCATCACATGATATTAAACATAAATATAAAGATTAACATAAGTTCACATAAAGGCTAAAACCAATAAATCAACAAGCTAGTCACCACTCAACAACTTCACGATCCTTTTCTTGCCGAAGACGTCCTCGCAATTCCTTTCCATATACTGAATCCACCTCTAACCTCTTTATGATATCGTCTTGTGATTGATTACAGCAATTCGTTGGTTTCAAAGGAGATCATTAACATTATTCGAAGGAGAGAGGAAATTATCGTTATTATTATAATGGAGTGGTTTGAGAGAGTTTAGATAAGTAGTATGAGATCATCATCATCATCATCATGTTGATGAGATGACGTACCATGATGATGAGAAGATGAAGATGAGACGGAATGGCGTGCCTTGCCACGATCACTTCGAGGTCGTCGAGTTTGTTTAAGAGCAAGAGGACGCATGACTCGATCAACAATGTCATAAATGCCATTGTCGAGATGAGGATATGCTTCCATGATGTGTCGATAGAGACGAGTCAAGAACATGCCATATGGAAGATTTGCGGTTGGATTAGCTCTAGCACATTCGATTCTTTTGACAAAGAAGTAAGCAAGATTGTATTGTTCCTCGGCAACAACACAATACAACATGTGAGCAAGACAAGCGGGGAGATGGTCCCGATGTCCCCCGAGTCCGAACACATTCTCTCGAATGAGTTCTTCCCATTGCTTCATGTCGGGGCTTAGTTCTTTAGTGAGGATTTGATTTGGAGTAAGAGTGACGGTTTGACTCTTAATGGTACGGTCTACCATGACACGTTCCAATTCAAGAAGTCGACGAATATCGTCGGGAGTAGGAAGGTCGGTGGAGTATGGTCCCTCGGTTTCTTGAGAATACTCAAGAGATGCAAGGTCCCACTCGTTGGTGAAAACGGCTTGACCGTTGTAAGGAATTTTGAGGATTTGACCGAATTGAGCAAGAGTGAGAGTTATGAATTCATGTTGAATCATAAAAGAGATGACAAGATAGCCATATTCATCGGTTTGAACCGTGACTTGACTATAGAAGTCTAGAATAAATCTCGGAACAATCGGTTCGTTGATTTTAAAGAGACAATCGAAGCGAATGTTTGTGAAGAGACGCTCGATGTTGTTGGATTTGTAATAGGCTTGATCAACAACACGACCTTCGTGAATGTTGCGATTTTCAATGGATTTGTAGAATTTGGCAATGGTAGGGGAGATGCCGGGGATTTTGGATACTTTTGGGATGTAGGATTTAGTAAGGGATATATCGGTGGTAGTGGCTCTTGGCATTTTGTCACCTAAACAATTTATCAACAACATAAAATGTTATACAACAATATAATAAGGAAAATGGAATTAAGTTTTTGAAAAATGACAAATGTGGGACAAGGATTACTTCGACACTAAAAATAACTCCTAAGAAGTGATCCATATGTTCCTTAATTTATTTTTGACTTAATCTCGGATGTCGAAAAATATATATTAGTTATATATTTCAACATCAAGACCATGAACCAAACACTCCCTTATTAATATGAAATTTGTTTAAGCTTGTCAAAAACCATATGTCAAGTATATATCATGTTGACAAGTATAAGTTTATTATTTTTAACTTGATAAAAGTTAAGTGGTGTTTGTTTTTATTCAAAAATCGTGTTTTAAAAGGTTGAACCAAACGCCCCTTTATTTCATACTAATCGCAAAATATATCAACATATATATGAATTATATATCTTGATGACTTATACAAGCTAGTTAAGTGTTTACACAAGTGACAAAACTATGGTGATGGTCATTTCGACTCTAAAAGTTGATCCTAAGAAACTAACCAAACACCCCTTTATTTTGATAACACATTTTTCTATTGATTCGAAAAGTATACATTTAGGAATGTACGTTTTGATGGACAAAATAATGTTGTTTTACCATGTTTTTGGCATGAATCAAGAATGTATAAACTTTGTTTTAGGATTAGAAAAATATGTATGTATATTTATGAAAAATTCGAACCAGAAAAATTTGTGACTCAATTAGTGTTTTGATTCAATCCTATCAAGAATGTAGTGTTCTTATGACTATGGGTTTCATTATAGTTATGGAAATCCTAAGCTAAAATAAAAAGTATGAAAATGATGAAGAACACCCAATTTTGATTGAAAGCAAAATTGGATGAAATCAAATGAAAAGAAAGATAAAAAACTTACAAGAGATGTTGTTGATCGATTAGTTAGTGATTACCCCTTGCGAATTTTGGTTAATTAGATGATTTGAAGTTTGATTTTTGAAGGTTTTGGTGAAAATGGTTCGTTTACAGCAGGTGGAAGAGGAAAGAAGAAAAAAATTGTGTTTGGCTATGTATTTTCGACTAAAAAGGGGTTGTTTGTTTTTCCAGTGGCCGGACCCCTTAAATAATTAAGGGATGAGTTTTCTTGCAAGGAGGAGGAATTAATTTCCTTGAAAGGAAAATTAATTGATTTGATTTGAGACGAGACAAGAATGGATAGTGAAAATAATGAAATAGCAAGACGTAGTTGAGAAAATTAACAAGTTGATTTCGATGGACGTAGATGATGGTTGACATGGACCAGAGACGATCGTCGAGGTCGAAAGGAGTTTGTTTCATCCATAGTGTGTCAATGATCTTCGCGTGACTAATCCTACTTCTATGTTAATTATTAACCACTAGCTTGCTCTTCTTCATCTATGTGATTTTACTACGTGGTCATAGAAGATTTCCATTTTGTATGACTAAAATATACACGAAAGAATAGTTCATAATGAACTAATCTCTTCAAACCTTAGTCTTTAGAATAATCTTCATTAATGTCTTCACAATGTAGACGATAAAGGCTCATAGGAACCTTATCATGAATTTCTTAATTCGAAGACAAAGAGTGTATGTGGATGATTAACCTCGGAAGATAAGATGATTTAGCCATTTGGTCCCCATCGTTTCATGGGTCCGAAGTTATTGTTTCCGAACATGTTTTGCATTTGGTTTGAACACATGCACGGTGAACATCTTCCACATTGAGAAAAGCTTGGTTGATGTGGATGATTCCACATTTTGTGACTAGTGTTAGAGTAATTTAGTCTACCTTGGTCTCTCCTAGGT
>BQNB010030560.1:2052-54772 GCA_026074375.1 Tanacetum coccineum | reverse complement strand
TATATCGTCTGCTAGTTTCTTTCTAGCCCTTTTTTAATAAAATTCCATTTGCCGTTCAAAAAAAAAAGAACACAGCGTAAGTGACCAAATATACTAACTCAACCAAGACTTATTCAACAATAAAATAAAGACTACTTCAGACATCTTCCTTTAAATTGAATCATGGTGTTATTGAGTTTATAGTTGAATCATCACATACTCCCATAAAACTTTTCAGTTTTGTAAGAGCATTTTCAACGCACAACTTTTTCAAAGATTTTTTATTATTTCAAGAAATCTTTAAAAGACTTACCATTGCAACTAAAAGCTTTTCCAAAAGCTTTTTAAGATGACTTGTAGTTTATCAAGTGGTTGAAGCTTTGTATTATATTTATATTTTAGTCAAATTATATTAATTTACTCGTCTTGCTATGTCAGTTGATGTTCTCAAAAAGCTTTTGTAAAAAGCTTTTAACATTGGAGAAGATTTAGAGTAAAAGCTTTTTGATATGTTAAGTTTAATTAAAAGTACAAGGTGTAAATGCAAAAAGCTATTGGTTGTTTTTGGCATTGTAGATGCTCTAAACACATCAACCTTTAAAGGCTTGGTCATTATGTCGGCAACTTGATCATGAGTAGAACAATGGACCAATTCCACAACTTGCGAAGAGAATGAAATCTGTATGTTGCTTCAACCATGTAACACGGGATTTCTTGAAAGCTTAATCGTTTAACTGTTATCACGGTAAATTGTGGTGCTACCTCTGAACATGATCTAAACTTTCTAAAATTCTCATTATTAGGATCATAAAAGTGTCGATTATGATACAGTAAGTGGTTTTATTATTTATTAATGTTTTGTCTTTACTTTATAAGTAGAAAGTAGTTTTGTAATAAGGACAATGTTGCAAAAATCGGCCTAGGCAGCCTTGTAATCGGCGATTCCAAGCTACTCGGCCATACACCTTGGAAAATAAGGCAAATCGGGTGAAAAATCGGTCTGGTCAATAATCGTTCAAATCGGTCAAATCGGTCAACGAAAGTCAAACATTTTTTTTACAATGTGACTTTGAATTATTAACTGTTAACTTTTATTATCTATATCTATGTTTTGAACAATGTAACTTTGAACTCATTTAATTTTAGTGTATTTAAAGTGTTGTATCCATCTCATACAAGTAACTTTGAAATTTATACATAAAATTTGCAAAACCGATTAATCGCGCCTAGACCGATTACAGGCTTCAGGGTGGTCGATCGCCCGGTTAGCGACTCGCGATTTTTGCAACATTGAATAAGGATATGTAAACTTTAAGTGAAAATTAGCTTACATTTCCAAACTCTAGGGACTAATTAGCAATAATTAGGAAATAAATGATGGATGGTAATCCTCCTATAAATACCCCTTCCCATTAGATGGGAAGGTTAAGGCTTGTAACAAACTTACTTTCCCTCTTATTTTCTTTTCTTTATAAAATTAAAAATTGTGAAAATACTTGTCTAACTCTCTTATTCTCTCAAGCTTAATTTTTTTTACATCGTGTGATTCAATATTCATGTGACCTAACAAGTGGTATCATACGCCATTAGAGTTTAAGAGTGATCTATGATTGCTGCTAAACTACACCTTAAAATATATATAATATATAATAAAATATAAAATATATATAGTAAGAATAGTCTAAAAACACAATCAATGAAACCGAGAAGTAGTATAGAATGTTCCCGGGTCGTTTATCCCCAACGAGGCTGGACTGGAGAATCGATACAGTCAAAATATTGGAGTTTGAATGAGAGAAATGATTTGAGAGTATGGAAAGCTAAATTAAAAAATAATGAACAAAAACGATTGAGAAAAACCTAAAAATTATGAAATTAAGCAAAAAAAACGAGAGCACGAATCCCGAACAAAGGGTCAAAATCCTAAATTCTTCAAAATTAACCCTACAAAGAAATTTTTGATTCTAAACTACTCTAGGGGACTAATAACGAAGAATGAAAAAGACTAGACTGAAAACGGAGGTCGTTTGACCCAAAAACGAGTCAAGACAAAAACCGTACCCCAAAAAGTTACAAAAATGACCCTACGAAAATTTTTATATTTTTCCTACAAACTATATCACTAAAGAAAATTTTCTAAAAAAGAAAAATATTTTTTTGATAATTTTTGTATTTTTTATGAATTTTTTAAACTTTTAACTAAATTAAATTATAAAAAATACTAAACAACTTTTAAAAATTCTGAAAATTTTACTAAAATTACTTGATACTATAACTAACCTACGAAAAATAAGAAACCAAAGATTGGCTTATAAATAAGCCCGAAAATAAGCTGTAAACAGCTTATAGCCTTAAGGTGGAAAACGTGGTTAAGTAGTAAACCACTTGGGAC
This sequence comes from Tanacetum coccineum, assembly GCA_026074375.1. Lineage (NCBI taxonomy): Eukaryota > Viridiplantae > Streptophyta > Magnoliopsida > Asterales > Asteraceae > Tanacetum > Tanacetum coccineum. The sequence goes on along the minus strand of BQNB010030560.1, from coordinate 52,401 downwards.
TTTAATGAAAAAGTCCCAAGGGCGCAGCGGTAAGTGGTGTGTATAAAAGAGAGGTGTACGAGGGTAGAGGCCCGGGTTCGAGTCTTGCTCACCCGGGTCACCCCTTGTCTCCTTTCTTTTTTTTTTTTGAAAAACTTTGTGAACCAAAGTTGTTAAGCTTATTGAGCTTAACAACTTTCAAAACTACAACCTTTTTTGAAAAGCTAAGAATAAGCTGAAAATGAGCTTTTAAAAACGGACAGAAGCTTAAACAAGCTTAACAGCTTAAAATGGCTAAGTCTTTTTGGGCTTTTAAACTAATAAGCTAAAGTTAAAGAAAATAAGCTTAAAGGGGTTCCTAAACTAACCTAAATAAGCACTAAGTACTAAAATGTATAAACTAAATAAGCTTAAAAAGGGCTTATATTGACAGAAACTAAACTAGGCTTAAAAACAAAAGGCTACTAACTATTAACAAAATAAGCAAAGAAAATGGGCAAATAAGCACTCACAGCTTATCACTCCATCCTAAAAAGCTACTAGGAGCACAAATGAGCAAATAAGAGAAGCTTAATAAGCCAAGAGGTGGCTTAATACCCACAGCAGTACTAACTAAAAAGTTAGTACTGTTGGTGTGGATATGGGCTTAAAAATCCTCAATAAGCACAAGAAAAGGGCAATAAGCTATCTAGGCAACTAATACACTTAATAAGCAAGAAAAAGACTGAATTCAACTACTAATAAGCATCCTAATAAGCTAGAAAGAATATAAGCAGTTTCTACACTAAGCTAGGCAAGAACCAGACCCCCCCAAGGCTACTTTGAGCTTATAAAATAAGCTGTCAAAGGGCCTTTTTTAAAGTCTGTGACCTAAGGGGACTTAACCAAAGAGTTATTGGACTTTAAGATAAGCTAAAATCTAGGAATAAGGTTGACTAATAAGCTAGATAAGAGGGCTTGAAAATGGCCCCTTAGCACCAGGGCACTTTATCAAAAAAATAGACTAATATTGACAGCTTTCAATAAGCTGTCAAATAAGCTTCAAAACAGAACCTTATGGGGTTTTAACCACCATTAAGCTCAAGTATAGGACCTTATTTTTTAAATCACTTAACTAAGTACTGAATTTGAGAGAAAATTGACTACAACAAGCCTTAATACAAGAGCTTATTGATTGAGCTTATGCATAACAGTTGGAACCTCAAAGTTTAAACTACAAATACCTTAAACTTTAAACTTGACTTTACTGATTTAAAACTAAATTTAACAGCTAAAATAAACTAATTTAAGCTAACCTAAAATGACATCAAAACCTGAACCCATAACTTGAACTTTTTGACCCATTTTGGGCTTATGCCAAACACTCCTTAGTAATTCAAAAATTCATTTTTTAACATTAAAACAGATGAGTTTAAGTTTTAAAAGGCAACAACAGATTAAGTACTAGTGTATTAAGCATAATTAAGCACAAACTAAGGGAAATAAGCACTGAATATAAGCTGAGATAAGCAGCAGATAAGCTGAAATTGTATAAGCTAAAATGATGAGGAAAAAGAAAAAGGTACCTTGTCCTGTTGCTTAAATAAGGACTAAAAGCTCAAGTGAGCTTGTCTACAAGCTCAGCTTATAAATTAGGCTGTAAATAAGCCCTATAAGCCCATCAATTTCTGGCTTATCTTCCAAAATCATATAATGACCTTTTTGAGGTAACTTATGGCAAATGCTTATTCAGTTAAGCTTAAATCAATTTTAACTTAAATAGTGGTAACTTATATAGGCAAAGCAGGTTTTAAGCAAGAATAAGCTGAATTCAATTAAGCAGAATTAAAAGGGAAATGACAAATTTTCATAAAAAGCTTTAAACTAAAATTTCATTAAACTTAAACGATTACAACAGCTTAAAAGACAAAATTTAAGACATTACAAACATAAATTTTAAAAACATTAAAAACTAAAAACTAAAAACTGCCTCGTTCACTTTTGTCTTCACTTCTTTTATAGGCAGCTGAGCTTCTCTTTGTGTGCTTGTTGTGTTTGTTTGCTGAGGAAAAACTAAGCTCAATCCTGGCCTTCAATCTTTCTTGGTTTCCATGTCCCAAATAATCACGACCCTTGATTTGGTTTTGGCACCCATTTTGACCCGGATTGCCAACATGGCAAGGAAACATGTGATGGGGGTTTTAGTGGAGTGGGGTTAAGGTGATGATTCTTTGTGTATTAGGTGTTGCCGGGTAAAAGAAAGGAAGAAGACCCGTGATGGGGTTGGGGAAAAATGGCGGGAAAAGGGTTATAAAAAGGTTAGGGATGCAGGGGATGTGTTTGGGGAATTGGCACATTTGGTCCTTGATGTTGTTTAAACTTTTGGGAAAATGGCATAAATGGTCCCTCATGGTTATGTCTTGTATTGCAAATTCAGTCCCTAAAGGGACTAACGAGGTTAAGGGAGTGGCTAACGCCCGTTCAGTGGTATGTGGGCTTGGGCCAGTTTTATCATAAAAGGGGAATGGGCCGGGTATGTTTATTAATCAAAAGGGTATTTGGGCTCATTTGGATTTGTGGGCTTATGGTTTAGTTTAAACAAAGTGGGCTGATCCGGGCCCACTAGGTGGGTACGGGTGGGCCCACTTTTAATACTTTGGTTTTTCGGGTTCGTTTTTCGATGCCTTTTCCAACGACGTATCCCGGGGTTGACTTTGACTTTGTTTTGTCTTCATTAAATGCGCAAACTTTGTCGAGTTGATCCGGTAATTTCCGTTTGAGCTCCGTTTTCAATCCTTTTGTACCCTTGGCCTCAGTTTTTCGCGCTCTTTCCAAATCCGTATTCGGTTTTGTCCGGTTTGGCTTTGATTTTTGTCTTTTAGTGAATATCCGGTACCTGCACAGTACGAACACAAAAACAAGCATATATATGGCATTTTATGCGCGTTTTTGGTCGTTTAGGGTTGATTTTTAATGTAGAAGGTATGTGTAATTACACACATACCAATCTACATTGTGATTTCGGTGTGTTTTAGTTATGACGTGAGCTATTTCGACGAGTTTGAGGAATTTCGACATCAATACTTGGCTTATATTCATTATCGACGCCTCAAATGATGAAGACGTGAGTAATTTTGAGCATCTTGTGGATTTTCGGTATCAAATCTTGGCTTTTACCCAATTTCGACATATTTGACGATGAAGACGTAGGTTGACATTGAGTTGTTACCAATTTCGAAAGTCATTTCACTTATCTTTAGATCGAGTTGTAATAAATACACAACATGTCGGTTCTATCGAAATTTGTGTATTAGGAGTATTTGTCATTTTTCGATTCCTATATTGAGCTGTAATAGATTACTACTTCTTATTCGGTTCTATCGAGTTTGAAGTTACTATAGGATTTCGGATTTCGATAGCACTAAGATTGACACTTTACACAATTTCGTTTTTATAGAAATTGTGTTGAAAGGAGAAAGACCAAATTTTTTTGACACCAAAAGTAAGAGTTTGTGAGTCGAAATTGTTTACTTTTTCGGTTTTATCGAAATAGTGATCATTTGCGATTTCAAAAGAGGTAAAAATCACAAATTTTGATTTATCAAAATTGTGACGAGTTCTTTTCGATCAAATCTTAAAACAGAACCATTCATCAAAATTGATATCCTTACGGTTTCATCGTATTGATACTTTAGTTTTTGTTGAAAATTCTTTAAAATAAGTGTCTATCGAAATTGTGGAGGTTATTGAAATTTTGATAGGCACATAGTTGAGGTTATCGAAATCTAGAAGTAAGAGTTGTCCGAGAAAATTCGACAAGAGTTGTTCGAGATATCGTTTGACCGAGATCTGACTTTATCGATATCGGACAAAACTGGATTTGGTAAATTTCGACAACTGTTATCAAAATTTATCAGTTGCGGTTTTTTCGGCATAATACTCATCGAAATTGGCTCAGAAAATCACTTGTCATACACCTATGCCATCGAAATTGTGAAATTCGTCATTTTAACCGTTGGTTATCGAAATTGTGAATTTCGACAAACATGAGAATTTCAACAAGTGTTGAATTTCGATAAGAGAAGTTGGAAATTTAATTGAAAGGCATAATCATACACACCATTGTTCTTAACCGTAATTAATTCCTTGTTTAGTCACAAGTAGAACTCTTTTTCGTCTACAAAGATCCGTTTATTGAGTCACAAGACATGTCGATTTCAAGTGCACATCAACAATCACTTGCTGATGCCGGATCTGAGACTCGTCCTTCAATGCTTAAAAGGGGAAGTTACATAGCATGGGCAAGTAGATTCAGAATATATCTTAACAAAAAGAGGGAGACACGGAAGTTTCTGAATCATTCGATTGATGTTGGTCCATATGAGTTTAAAAAGATTCAACCAAATGAAAACGAAGACCCAAGACTTGAAACTAAAGATGATCTTACGGGTTGTGGAAACCGTAGAGGGGGGGGGGTGAATACGTTTTCTTTTAAAAACTTTAAATCTTTTGTATCAATTATTAAATCACTCTCTGCCGGCGGTCCTATAAATATATGGAGGCCACCTAGTACATCAGGGGGCGCCCTATTTAAGGGGACCGCTTCCAGAAGAGGTTTTCGGACTAGATCATTTGTATCAAATCACCAATCAAGTTTGATACAATATGAGAAGTGTCGATAATGGATTTACATTAACTAGCGCATATTCTACCAATATATTCACACTCACAATGTTTACTATAAAGAGCTACAAAACCATGACTAACACAACATACACAACAATTCATACAATCATAAGCACAATGCAAGTGTAAAAGTTAAGCGATAAATGTAAAGACATAAGTAAAGAGAAAGGTAAAAGAAAATGCAAACCGACACGATGATTTATAGTGGTTCGGGCACAAAGCTCCTCTTCGCCCTACTCCACTCCTTGAGTATCCAACTCGAGAGTTACTTCACTAATCAACAAGCTCCCTTTCGGCGGAGAAAACCTTATACCAATGCTTACATTATTTTCTGACACTAAGCTAGATGTTGATTCCTTCTTCGGGTACAACCAAACCCGTTATGTTTTATGGCCCAACATAACAAACCTTATGTTTTATGGCCTAAACACATAAACCGCGTCGCTTATAATATTTTCCGACACTAAGCTAAATGACGAGTCCTAATCTTAGCTAGAACCAATCTACCACTACACTAATGTATTTTAAGGCCCAAAATACTAACCAACCCACAATCAACCCTTTCTAATGTTCACACCATTCAGATCTACACACTTCGGATCTTAAAGATGACCGAAGTTCTTCTATTGCACTTGAGGAAAGGAGGAAAGGATAGAAGATTTGATCACATTTAAACAAGATTAACCAAGTTGAATGATTAAAGATTTAGAGAAATTTAGTGAGATCTAGAGAGAGAACGAACTAAAAGCAAATCGTGCAAAAAGGTTATGAAAATAGTTGGAGGTTACCCACTATTTATAGGAGCTGAAAAACAGCCTGTCAGGAAACGGCGGTCCCAGATATATAAAGGGGCCACCGACCGAATTAAAGGACCGCCCCGACAGACGCTCCTGTTTTTGTCTTTTTGTGGTGACAAACTTGTCTGGTGAAAGTTATGACAACCATAACTTGAGCAAGTTAGTCAAACTATTAGTGTTGACTTATGTATCTGTTGCAATGAATGGGTTATGTGATTATATGTGTTTATATGCGTTTATGTGGATTATGTGAGAAATTGGTAGTCAATCTATTGAGTGTGATCATCTCAATGAGATTGGAATGGTGGTGAGATTGGTTGAATTCATTTCGTTCACTTTTTGTGACAAAGAAAGGATTTTGTGATTTAAGCGTTTTAGTGATTTATCGTGTAAGTATTATTACGTATACGTATTTATGTGTTAGTAATGTTAGGTATGAATAGGTGTTAGTAGTTAGAATAAGAATGAAATGTGAATTTCTATTTTTGGAAAGTTAGGTTAAAATAAAAATGAAAAGTTATTTATTTTAAAAGTCTAGTAAATTGCGTTTACGCAAAAAGGTATACTCAAATAAGCTTAGGTTTTTATAAAAACTTAAGGTAATGCAAATAATTAAGTAATTAATAAATAAATAAATAAATAATATAAAAAAAAATATATATAAAGGGGAAATCGGCCAAAAAAGAAAGGAAGAAAAAAAAGGAAAACAAATCTTACTCTAATTAAAATTGGTAAAAGATATCTATCCTAAACCTTTTTGTAAACCTTATAAATACCAAAAACCCGTCTCCCCCTTGTTTTTTAATTGTCCCAGCCGAATTTTATCAAAGGAGGAAGAAGAAAAATATTTTTTTTTCAAGTTTGGTGATTTTTGTGTTCAAGATTCGAAGATTTAAGGTATAAATTATAATCCTTTGAGTTAATTATCATTAAAAACATGTAATAATTATTATGATGGATAATTAGGGTTTCATAACATCTGTAATTAATGATATAATAAACATGTTATAATGATTAGGGTTTAATTAGGATCATATGGGTGTATTCGTTAGGGTTTAGATCGCGTTAGAATTTGATTTAGATTGGGGCAGAATTTAGGGCTGTATTGTTTGGCTGATATCTCAATGATGGTAATAGCTTTTGTCAAGTTTCCGGTACCTATGATGTAGCTTAGAGAGTCTAGTTTCCAGAACATCCGGCCTCGAAGGTTTTTGAGGTCGGGAAGTCATTCAAACATTGGTTGCAAGAAAAGTCATCAAAGCAGTAAATACAGGTCAGATTTAGGTCAGATTACGAGGTATAAAGCCCCCCACTTAAAATTCGAATTTAGCTTAGCCCTTCTACAGGAGTTTAGTTCTATGTGTCTATTAGAAATCCCCCAAAGTAGAGCTTCTGATTTGGAGTCTAAGTATGGTTTTTAGGTCCAAACTTTTTAGTGTGCAAACAGATCCGAATTGGGACTGTTTTGAAGTTTGATTTTCTTAGGAGTACTTGTGCATGTAAATGGCTCTTAAGAATCATGAAGTAGTTAATATACTCATAAATGAACATAGGTGATTTTTGGTATGAATTATGGAGGTCAGTAAGTAGATGTTTTGAGTACGTTAAGTCACGTTAAAATTATGCAGTTTTGAATAAATTGTGACTAACTAGTGTAACTTGTTAATGAAGTGGTTAAAGTTGGGTATGGTGTCGGGGTGACCCTTAGGGTTAATAGAACACCTTAGACATCTATCATATGATTGTTACATGTTCATTAAGCTTTTGGCTTAGTAGCGTGTAACACGAGTTATTTTGTTGTTTAGATTTGTGTTAGTTGTTTGTTAAGCTTTTTGTTGGAATCTTTTGGAAAGCTAAGCAAAGGTGAGTTTCATAGCCTCTTTTTCTCGTGTATTTGAAGCTTTGTATGGAATGAAATGTAGGTCGCCTGTTCTATGGGCAGAGATTGGAGAGAGTAGTTTGACTGGGCCTGAGTTAGTACTAGATATGACAGATAATGTAGTATTGATAAAAGAAAAGCTCAAAGCGGCAAGAGACCGTCAAAAAAGCTATGCTGATAATAGACGCAAACCGTTAGAGTTTGAGGTGGAAGATCGGGTTATGCTAAAAGTGTCGCCTTGGAAAGGTGTAATTCGCTTTGAGAAAAATGGTAAGTTAGCACCGAGGTATGTAGGGCCATTTGAGATTCTTAAAAGAATTGGTCCTGTAGCTTATCGGTTTAGATTGCCTGAGGAATTGAGTGGAGTACATGACACGTTTCATGTGTCAAACCTAAAAATAATGTCTGGCGGATGCTAGTCTGCATGTGCCATTGGATGAGATCAAGGTTGACAAAACTCTTCGTTTTGTTGAGGAACCTGTTGAGAATAGTGACCGTGAAGTTAATAGGTTAAAATGTAGCAGAATGCTGGTAGTTAAGGTCCATTTGGGCTCGAAGCGAGGTCTTTAGGACTTCAGGTAAACTGAGTATCCACACTTGTTCGTTGAGCAAGGGATCATTGGGAGTTTTTAGTTAAAGTTGGGTACGTAAGGTTTCTTGTAGACCTTAGTATGCCCTTAGATGTGTTTGTGTGATTTTGGTTAAAGTTATTTTATGAATAAACTCGAAGTCGAGCCGATTTTTCAAAAATGTTGGTTTGTAACATACCTTATAACGTGGGGGTCAGGACAGTTCTTGTTGATGAGTTGTTGAGACCGGGGTGTAAAAGGAAGTTGTTACGCAATTAAGGTTTTTTGACGAGTCTCCTCGATGTGGCTGAAGGTTTAGGTAGTAGCTGTTTCTTTTCGTTTGGAGCGGTTATGCTGCTATGCGTACCCTTTTGTGGGCAGGCAAAGTGGTTAGCAGTAAGATATCTTGTGAAAGTTAGTTGGAATTCAAAGTGTAACTTTGAGTTAACATGGGTATGGGAGGACTACTTGAAAGATAAGTATCCTCAATTAATTGTTTGGTAATGATAGAGTTGAACCTTTTGGTTAAATCTCGGGACGAGATTTCCTAAAGGAGGGGATACTGTGACAACCATGACTTGAGCAGGTTAGTCAAACTATTAGTGTTGACTTATGTATCTGTTGCAATGAATGGGTTATATGTGTGTTGTGTGGGATATGTGAGATTTGATAATCAATCCATTGAGTGTGATCGTCTCATTGGTGTGGTTTTGTGTTGGATTTTGTGGAGTTCATTTCGTTCACTTTTAGTGACAAGGAAATGATTTTGGTGATTGAAGCGGTTTCGCGTTAATTGTGTAAGTAATTATACGTATATGTATTTTTGTGTTAGTAATATTAGGATAAGATTAGGTTCTAGTAGTTAGAATATGAAAGAAATGAAATTTCTATTTTTGGAAAGTTAGGGTTAATAAAAATAAAAAGTAATTTATTTTTAAAAGTCTAGTAAATTGCGTTTAAGCAAAAAGGTATGCGCAAGCAAGCTAAGGTTTTTATAAAAAACTTTAGGTTAATGTTAATAATTAAGTAACTTAATAGATAATAAAAAGTCTATAAATTAGGCCAATCGGCCGGGTTAGAAATAAGAATAAAAAAAGGAAAACAATATCTTACTCTAATTAAAATGGTAAAAAGATTTCTATCCTAAACCTTTTTGGTAACCTTATAAATACCAAAAAACCATTCTCACCCTTGTTTTTATTGTTCCTGCCGAATTTTTCCAATGGAGAAGAAGGAAAAATATTGTTTTTCATGTTTGGTTGATTTTTTGTGTTCAAGATTCTGAAGATTTTAGGTATAAATTATAATCCCTTTGAGTTAATTATCATTATAAAACATGTAATATTTTATTATGATGGATAATTAGGATTTTCATAACATCTGTAATTAATTAATAATAAAACTTGTTTAATTGTTAGGGTTTAATTTGGATCATAGGGTGTATTCTTAAGGTTTGATCCGTGTTAGAATTTGATTTAGATTGGGGCAGAATTTAGGGCTGTGTTGTTTGGCTGATATTTCAATGATGGTAATAGCTTTTGTCAAGTTTCCGGTGCCTATGATGTAGCTCAGAGAGTCTAGTTTCTAGAACATCCGGCCTCGAAGGTTTTTGAGGTCGGGAAGTCATTCAAACGTTGGTTACAAGAAAAGTTGTCAAAGTAGTAAATACGGGTCAGATTTAGGTAGTTTTACGAGGTATTAAAACCCCACTTAAAATTCGAATGTAGCTTATCATTTTATTAGGATTTTAGGTCTATTGTCTATTATAAGTCCCCCAAAGGGAGGGGGGGGGGGGTTTTTATTTGGAGTCTAAGTATGGTTTTTAGGTCAAAACTTTTTAGTGTGCAAATAGATCCGAATTGGGACAGTTTTGAAGTTTGATTTTTTTAGGAGTACTTGTGAATTTGTAAATGGCTTTGGGATCATGGAGGTAGTTAATTATACTCATAAATTAACTTAGGATATGATTTGTATGAATTTATGGAGGTAAGTAGAGGTTTTGAGTATCGTTAAGTCACGTTAAAATTCTATTTTTTGAACAATTGTGAATATACTAGTGAAACTTGTTAATGAAGTGGTTAAAGTTGGGTATGGTGTCGGGTGACCCATGGGGTTAATAGAACACCGTAGACATCCATCATATGATTGTTACATGTGTTTAAGCTTTTGGCTTAGTAGCGTGTAACACGAGTTATTTTGTGTTTAGATTTGTGCTAGTTGTTTGTGAAGCTTTTTTTGGAATCTTTTGGAAAGCTAAGCAAAGGTGAGTTTATAGCCCTTTTTCTTATGTTATTTAGGGTGAGAATGATGCTTGTTTTCAGTGTAAATGTTTTTAAGCTTGCTGTGTAGGTGTATTGGGATCGTGGGACCGTTCCGTCCACGTTGTGTTGCGATATGATATGTTTGGTATTGTGGATCCCAATATGCAAAACGAGGTGTGACGGTGGTAAGACTGCGTGAGCTAATATGAGGCCATGTAGCGCACATATGTAGTTGATATGATGTGGATGTGGGCCACGTTTTCGTCCCGTGTTGTTACTTGTGGTCATGAAAATTGTTTTGGTAATAGCAGCAACTAATTGAAAGTTTATTTTGGATATTATTGTATGTCGTAAACCTATGATTCTCGCTCAACTTTATGTTGACATTTTAAGCATTATTTTCAGGTGAGCTTAATGGTGCTAAGATAGAGCGAAGTGGCTAGAAGAGACCGTAGGATGCTTGGAGTTTATTTATGCTTTCTGTTATAATAAATGCGTTTGCATGAATTGTTTGGCTATATGTTTTGTTGTCCATTTATTAACGAGACTCTCTTTCTTTTTTAATACAAGCACCATTAGGTTTTGGGTATTGTTATGACACTTTGTGTCTTTGCTTTACTTTAGTTTTCATTTTAGTATTCTCTATATAGACACCATGTGTTGTAATGATATTCATTCTTGTTTACGCCTCGCGTTTCCGCCTTGACGGGGTGTGACAACAAACTCCACAACAAACGTCTTTTACAAACAAGTTTTATTTCATATTTGAATTCTTTACAGAGATTTGTGTACCCAAAGCACATATTCTCACAAGGACAAATATATGTCGATGTGTCAAGAGTCAAGAGTAGGAAATGATTGAATGTTCTCTTTTGTTACAAAGACGGAAACTATTCAAACTCAATAACAAACTTCATTTACAAAGAAGTCTTATGTCGTATTTAAATAGGCAATATTTGTATATTCAAACATTTCTTAGACTATTTAAATACGACATAAGACTTCTTTGTAAATGAAGTTTGTTATTGAGTTTGAATAGTTTCCGTCTTTGTAACAAAAGAGAACATTCAATCATTTCCTACTCTTGACTCTTGACACATCGACATATATTTGTCCTTGTGAGAATATGTGCTTTGGGTACACAAATCTCTGTAAAGAATTCAAAATATGAATAAAAATGTTTGTTAAAGACGTATGTTTGTGGAGTTTGTTGTCAACCCACACCAAGCGGAAACGCGAGGCGTAAAAAAGAATTGAATATTCATTTAAAAATCTGGGGTCTATATAGAGGAATATAAAATGAATACTAAAGTAAAGAAAAGACCCACAATAAGTGTCATAAACAATACCCAAAAAATAATGGTGTCTTTATTTAATAAGAAAGAGGTCTCGTTATAATAAAATGAACATACATAAACATTAATCCAACAATTCATGCAAAGGCATTTATTCAAACAGAATGCATTAATATCAAACTCCAAGATCCTATGGTACTTTCTAGCCACCTTCGATCTTTTCTTGAACCATTAGTCACCTTGGAAATATAATGCATTTAAAATGATAACATAAAGTTGAGCAAGATTCATTGGTTTACTGACATACAACAATATCCCCTAAATAACTTTCTATTAGCTCGTGCAATTAACACAAAACATTTCATGAACAACCAATTAACAACAAAGGACGAAACGTTGCCCTACGATCAAATCATACAACTTACATATGTGGCTTTACATTGGCCTCATATTAGCTATGCAGTCACTTACCAGGCACTACCTCGTTTTGCATTATTGGGGATCCACAATACCAAACATATCATATGCAACACAACGGGACGGAAAGTGCCCAGATCCAATACACATAACATACAGGCAAGCTTATTAATAAAAACATTTTAACACGAAAAAACAAGATCATTCTCACTAAAATAAATAGAAAAAGGGGCTATTGAAAACTCCCTTTGTTTAGCTTTCCAAAATCGATTCCAACAAAAAGCTTCCACAAACAATATACAAATCTAAACAAAAAATAACTCGTTGTACACGTACTAAGCCAAAAGTTAATGCACATGTAACAAAATCATATGAAGGTTTTAATTTTATCTATTCCCACTTGCCTCCACCTACCCCCATACCCCAACATTTAACTAAAATCAATAACCCACTTTTCAACTCTTAAAGTTCCAAAATTTATTATTCCCAAACCTTATTTCGAATTTTTACACGTCGACTTAAACGAACTACAAAACAAACACCTTTCCACCCCCTCTACCCTCCATAATTCACCCCTACAAACCACCACAATTACAACTCCGAACCTTCCCTCTACAATGTTTCATTCTATGATTATATTCACCCCCCCCTCTACACATCCCCCCCCCTTACTTGATCTCCCACTCAATGTGCGACACATTATCAAAAATCGCACCATTAAAGACCATGATGTACTTGAAAAAATCCGTATAAAAAATATAGTCTCACTCTCACATCAAATAGACAACAATATCCACGATATAACCATCCAGACCCTTCAAAAGAGATATGTGTTCGGATCTGTTTTTTTGCACACTTAAAAGTTTGGACTCTAAAAAACTTGTTAGACTCCAAATAATAAAGCTCTCCTTTTGGGGACTTATTAATAGAACATAGACTCACGCAAAATCCATAATAAGGGTTAAGCTAAATTCGAAATTTTAATAGTGGGGGTTTTATACCTCGTAATCTGACATAAATCTGACCCGTATTTACGGCTTTGACTACTTTATCTTGCTAACCAAACGTTTGAATGGACTTTCCCCGACCTCATAAAACATTTGAGGCCGGTGTTCTAGAAAACTAGACTCTCTGATGCTACATCATACGGTAACTGGAAATTGACAAAAGTATTACCATCATTGAGTTTTCAGTTCCGAAACAACACAAGCCCTATATTCTGCCCACAATCAAATTAAATTATAACGCGATCTAAACTTAAAACGAATACACCCTATGATCTTATTAACCCTTAATTATTTAAATGTTTATTATATAATTAATTTCAGATGTTATGAAATCCTAATTATCAATCATATAATTAATTAACCATGTTTTTAATGATAATTAACTCAAAGGATTATAATTTATTCTTAATTCTTCGAATGTCTTGAACACAAAAAAAATCACCAACTTGAATTAAAAAAAATATTTTTCTTCTTCCTCCTTTGATAAGTTCGGCTGTGGAACAATATAAAAACAAGGGCGTGACCGAATGGTTTTTGGAATTTTATATGGTATACAAAATGTTTTGGATAGATATCTTTTTACAATTTTAATTAGAGTAAGATTTGTTTTCCTTTTTTTTTCTTTTTCTTAAACGGCCGCTTGCTCTTATTTATATACTTTTTTATTTATCATTTTAATTACTTAGTTATTAAAACTTATCCTGTAAGTTTTTATAAAAGACCTTAGCTTGCTTGCGCATACCTTTTTGCTTTAATCGCATATTTACTAGATTTTTTAAAAATAAATAACGTTTTATTTTTATTAACCCTAACTTTTCAAAAATAGAAATTTTCATTTCTTTCATATTCTAACTACTAGAACCTAATCTCTTATCCTTAATTTTACTAACACAAAAAATACTATTTTCGTTAAATTACTTACACAATTTAACGCGGAATAACAGATTCAAGTACCAATAATTAATTCCTGTGGCACTTTAAGTGTTACGATATGAACGCGACAAAATCCAACATCAAATCCAATTACCCAATAAGACGATCAACGCTCATGGATTGATTATCAAATCCTCACATATCCCAAAACACATATAACTACTTTAAACCTATTCATCTGCATAACAGTTTTCATATGTCAACACTAATCGTCTGACTAACCTGCGCAATGTTATGGTTGTCCACTGTATCCATCCTTTAGGTAAATTCTCATCCCGAGATTTATACAAAGGTTCAAACTCTATCATTACTTAAATATTTAATTTAAGGATACTTATTTTTCAAGTAGTCTCCCCAATACCCTTGTGAACTCAAGTGTTCTACTTTGAATTTTCAACTAACTTGCACAAGTATCTTACTGCTAACCACTTTGCCTGCCCACATAGGGTTACGCATTTGCACATAAACCGCTCCTAACGGAAAAGAATACTTACTAACTACCTAAACCTCGCACTATCATCGTGGAGACTAGTTCAAAACACTTAAGTTGCGTAACAACGTCATTTACAACCCGGTCTCACAACTCATCAAACAAGAACGCACTGTCTTGAACCCAAGTTATATGTTTGTACAAAGCCTCCGTTTTTGAAACATCACGGCTAGTACTTCGTAGTTTATTCATAAAATAACTTTAACCCGAAATCCACGCAAACACAAATATGGGCTATACTAAGGTCTTCAAGAAATCCTTACATACCCAACTTTACTAATAAAACTCCCAATGATCCCTTGCTCATACGAACATCTTAGTGCATTTGTTCGTAGTGTTGTTACTCAGTATACCTGAAGTCCTAAAGACCTCTTCGAGCCCAAATGGACCTTAACTACCACATTACTGATAACATTTTAACCTTCTTAACTTCATAGTACTATTCTCAAAAGGTTTCCACTCAACAAATGAAGAGTTTTGTCAACTTGACTCACCCTCATTCCAATCCCCCCCCCCCCGGCACATGCAGATAGATCCGCCAGACCATTTGTTTTTAGGTTTGGAACTATGTCAGTGTCATGTACTCCACTCAATTCCTCAGGCAATCTCAACCGAGAAAGCTTATGGACCGACTCTTTCAAGAATCTCAGTAATGACCCTACCCCACCCCCCCCCCCCCCCTTACCTACTCGGTGCGAACTTACACTTTTTTCCCTAAGCGAATTACGACCTTTCCAAGGCGACACTTTTTAGCCATAACCCGATCTCCTTCCTCAATCTCTAAGGTTTGCGCCTATATTATCTGCACAACTCTTTGACGTCTCGTCTCACTGATTTAGCTGCAATTATAACACACTTTATCAGTCGTCTCGTGAACCAATTAAGTCAATTCAAAACTACTTTCCCCTAATCTCTAGCCCATATAAACTGGCGACCTGCACTATTCCTTCCATACAATGCTTCAATCTGAAGCACTCCAAATGCTTAATTGATAACTACCACCAAAATCGATAACACATGCCCTCATTATATCTTCCAAAGTCTGACTCATACGTTTACTTTATCATATCGCTTGGATGCTAAGCAGTACTTTAAATCCAATCGTGGCATCATCTGATAAAACACGGAGGTAAATCATCCATCTCAATCTGAGTTAATCGTCACTAGATTTCATTCCTTGCTATTATCTCATCCAATAAAATAAATCCTTGCCAATTCACATCTTGAAATTTTCTTGTATAGCTAGAAAATGTGGCTAACTTGGTTAGTTAATCGAACCATCACCCACCCCACCCACACTACCCACACTCATACTCCCACTACTTTGACCTTGGACAATTTAGTAACTAAAAAATTCATGGTGGATTTCTATCTCATTTTCACTCAAGTATCTCAGGCTGTTGTAGCAAGCTAAAAGTCTTTGACATTGCAGTCTTAACTCATTAAAACAAGTCACGTGAAATTGGCACAAAGATAGTTTTAATATTTTTTCTAGCTACGTGGCTACCAATCAACATGTCTCCACAGGTTATAATAGTTTTATCCGCTCCTGGATGTACCAAGTACCTTGATGCATGAGCCTCATCCATTTCACTTCCTACCAATGGAACCTAAATACGATCCATAAAATACAACTATCATCTTCCCTCTTTTCTATATGTCAATCTAATCCATGAAGCCTTTCTGTGAGTATGTTATCTTGCTTGAACGCCTTACTTTAGGCTGTTAGTATCATTCCTCTTACTCCAAACTAAATAGTCATAGCCATCGCTCGAACACGCTTGGTTATCACTCGGTCCTTTCCTACTTAACGCATCAGTCACCACATTTGCCTTACCTGGATGGTAGCGAATTTCGTACTCATACTCACTATACCATTTAATCAGAAGGATTACATCATTTGGCCTCTTTTCCATTGGTTGGTCTAGGTCACGCAGCATTTCTTGTGGCGCGTTCTTTACCTTGGACGTCTCATTGAAGTAGCCCAATATCTTGTCCTTTAACACTTGGACTGGATAGTCACTGGACATTGCTCGTACTCGTCTTTGTTTCACTATCCCTTTCTAGCTCAAACGCAGCACCCACTACATTCGATTTATCGAATCGTACACACATCATTCTTCAAATGTATAGGAAAGCCTCTTCTCGTTTCTGGCCTACTCTCATACTTCTTGATTCCTCTAAGTTGGGAGTAAGGGGTTTTTAACATCTTAGAAAAGTTTGTGGATGAATAACGGAGGTTAGTAACCTGCCAATCCTTAAGACAATCATATCTGAATGTGTCGTAGGTACTTCCCAATTCTTCACTGCCTCTCACTGTAGACTTAGCATTACAACGTCTCCCTTTCCTCGGTAATTCAACTCTAAATTCAACATGAAACTCCATGCTCCTCTTCTTAACAAACAAACTGGGTGCTCCTCACCGGGAAATTGACTATGTTGTAGAAACCTTCGTCTTGCAACTTCTTTGATGTTGTTCAGACAATTCTTGCTATTTCAAAGGGCTCTAGACACATATGGAGACTTCGCGACTGGCATCGCTTAGGAAACTAAGTATACGCGGAACTCAATTGTCATTGGGTGGTCTATTGAACAAGGTCTTTCGGAAAAACAGTCATTTATGTCTCCATACGACGGAAAATACACTCAGTTCGATTCACTACTTAGTGTTCATTAAGGTTTTTCACGACTCCTTGAGTACGTTCACATGAACCGAAGTATCTCATCACCTTCCAATGGGTATCAATAACACCTTTCTCATGACATACTATCCTAACTTCCTATTGGACAACGGGTCCATTCCCACAAGAACATCAAGCTTCCACGACCACCCTCAACGGTATCACGAACTCCTAAGGGGTTACGAACATCGATTGGGATAACAAACGAGTATGATGTCAAAGGCTAGTTAGAATGCATATAGGTGATTCCACATATGCAAGTAGACGTGGA
The DNA here is from genome assembly GCA_026074375.1 of Tanacetum coccineum. Taxonomy (NCBI): domain Eukaryota; kingdom Viridiplantae; phylum Streptophyta; class Magnoliopsida; order Asterales; family Asteraceae; genus Tanacetum; species Tanacetum coccineum. The sequence continues at coordinate 35,157 of BQNB010030560.1, read as the reverse complement.
TCAAATGAATAAGAAATTTTTGGAAAAGAATGGATACGTCTATGCACTGAGCGAAAACGCAACGAAAGAAATCAATAGACGTACCACGACAAATGAACACACATAAAAATATCAATACGAAAGACGGAAATCCTTATACCTATTATCGACTTTACTCGAAAGAACAAATTAAATAATGTTTTTTTATAAACATCAATTTAAATTAAGAATGTCACTTTCAGTAAGAAAAAAAATCATTTTAATATAATAATAAAATAGTCTTAATGTAATCTTTGAAAAATTCATTCTGGTTGCTCATTACAAAAAATCTGAGATGGTTATTAATGGTGTATCGTACACTTCCCACTCGAACATCACTTTTAAACCAGCTTTTTATAAATATAATTACAATTTATTAAAACAATTAAAAAATTTTCATATCTATTTGTATAGGACCATTTAAACTTATTTATTTTTACAAAGATCATTTTAACCAGTTTTTCTCAACACTAACCACAATACTTCCAAAGAGTTTATTGTAAAATATGTTACTCAAAACAAATGACACCATAATACTCCCAGACATGGATCATTACACACACGTACAGACATCAAAATAAAATCAAACAAACTCGTACAAAAAAACTCATGCAAGACGTTACGTACCCAAAATAAAACGTAAGGTCTTATCCAAATAACGATCAAACAGTGCAAACTAAAAAGCTTCGATACTTTCACGTCGCCAACGTGTTACAAAAACCAAGGTGATTACAAGATGGGAGTAAGAATCCACAACTAATATGTTAGGAACAATTAGTGCTTAAAAGAAACCTTTGATACTCATACGAGTAATCAATGCAATGAAAGAACTAACGAAACGCGGCTATATCCGAAAAAGCAGATTCCGAACAACCAATATACATTGAGACGTCGAATAGGAAAATCAAGTTTCTTACTAACAAAGTACGATGAAGGGATGCTAAGCTTAGACTTAGGAAATCCGAACAAACAACCGAGCAAACGAGCAACCTCTATAATAGCAATACTAGGTATCCACAAATACTAGATAGAAGGGAAACTTACTATTAAAAATTAAATATCCTTCAATTAGGGTAAGAGAATAATTTCTCTACTCATACCACCATCCTTATCATGAATACACATATCAAAGTACCACACAACCATACCCCTTAAACCCAAACCAACCAAAAACACACACATCCCAATCCCCCCCCCCATCCCATTTTACCAATAAACTTTATATAGTTAAATCCCATAATAACTTCATAATTCCACCATCAAATTATAATATGCCTCAATCAAACGTAACTCTCTACACTCCTCACATAAAAATCAAACATCATATACACATCTAATCACCACTATGCCAACCAATTGCACTCCATAAACCACTCCACCCTCGTTAATGCAAAAGGATGCTCCATTATATACCTACTTATTCTATAAATAAAATCGAAACAGACATAAAGGAACGAAAATCTCGCAACAATTCCCAAAATACGAAATATCTGAAAGAAATAATCAATAACAACATGACGGGGTAAAGGACGGGATAAAATTATGCTGGGCCTCGCTTGGGTTTGACTTTGCCTTTGCAAAAGAACACCCACACAGAACCACCTGAGGGCTACTGTACCCCGAATTAAGCCGACAATTCGAAAATCCCCCACCATACCTGATTAAAAAACTTATCTTATCTCCCCTTTCGTCCATAAGAGCGCTCCCCTCCTTACAGCCTACGTCTAGTTTGGGAACAAGGTTCCCAATGTGTGTGTGTGCATACGGGTGGGGGAACATAACTAAAAATACTAAGAAAGTAATCAATCATATCAGATTGTGGTAGGCCAAAATAAAAACTTAAATGACATTAGCCAAAAATTTATTATATATTTAAGCATATGCAAAAATAGATGGGGAAGCTAGCGGTTTATAAACAATTAAACACTTAAGCCCTAAATGCATCTACAAGAAGGACCCCTAGGTTATAGTCTAGGCTCAACCACCTACTTCTCTATAACCAAAGGCTCTGATACCAATCTGTCACACCTCGCTAAGGCGGAAACGCGAGGCGTAAACAAGAATGGATATCATCACAACACATGGTGTCTATATAGAGAATACTAAAATGAAAACTAAAAAAGTAAAAGCAAAGACACAAAGTGTCATAACAATACCCAAAACCTAATGGTGTCTTTATTAATGAGAAAGAGGTCTCGTCAATAAATGACATACAAAACATAATCCATACAATTCATGCAAACGCATTTTATTCATAACAGAGAAAGCATAAAGGAAACTCCAGCATCTACGGTCTCTATAGCCAACTTCGCTCTTTTTTAAATAGCTTAGCACCTTAAAGCTCACCTGAAAAATTGATGATTTTAAAACATCTACATAAAGATGTCGAGAATCATGCGTTTACGTCCATACATGAATATCCTTATAATAAAACTTTTTAATTAGCTGCTGCAATTACCAAAACAATTCATGACAACAATTAACAACAACGGGGAAGGACTGTGCCCTCGATCCACCATCATATCATACTACATATGTGCGCTACATCGGCCCTCATATTTTGCTAACGCAGTCTTACACGTACAACTCATTTTTGCATATTGGGATCCACAATACCAAACATATCATATCGCAACACAACGGGACGGAACGTGCCCACGATCCAATACACATAACTACAGCAAGCTTAAAAACATTTTAACACGACAACAAGACAAGCATCATTCTCACCCCAAAATAACATGAGAAAAAGGGGCTATGAAACTCACCTTTGCTTAGCTTTCCAAAAGATTCCAACAAAAAGCTTCACAAACAACTAGCACAAATCTAAACAACAAAATAACTCGTGTTACACGCTACTAAGCCAAAAGCTTAATGCACATGTAACAATCATATGATGGATGTCTAAGGTGTTCTATTAACCCCATGGGTCACCCCGACACCATACCCAACTTTAACCACTTCGTTAACAAGTTTCACTAGTTAGTCACAATTTGTTCAAAACTGCAGAATTTTAACGTGACTTAACGTACTCAAAACCTCTACTTACTGACCTCCATAATTCATACCAAAAATCACCTATGTTCATTTATGAGTATATTAACTACCTCATGATTCCCAAGAGCCATTTACATGCACAAGTACTCCTAAGAAAATCAAACTTCAAAACAGTCCCAATTCGGATCTGTTTGCACACTAAAAAGTTTGGACCTAAAAACCATACTTAGACTCCAAATCAGAAGCTCTCCTTTGGGGGATTTCTAATAGACACATAGAACTAAACTCCTGTAGAAGGGCTAAGCTAAATTCGAATTTTAAGTGGGGGTTTTATACCTCGTAATCTGACCTAAATCTGACCCGTATTTACTGCTTTGACAACTTTTCTTGCAACCAACGTTTGAATGACTTCCCGACCTCAAAAACCTTCGAGGCCGGATGTTCTGGAAACTAGACTCTCTGAGCTACATCATAGGCACTGGAAACTTGACAAAAGCTATTACCATCATTGAGATATCAGCCAAACAACACAGCCCTAAATTCTGCCCCAATCTAAATCAAATTCTAACGCGATCTAAACCCTAACGAATACACCCATATGATCCTAATTAAACCCTAATCATTATAACATGTTTATTATATCATTAATTACAGATGTTATGAAACCCTAATTATCCATCATAATAATTATTACATGTTTTTAATGATAATTAACTCAAAGGATTATAATTTATACCTTAAATCTTTGAATCTTGAACACAAAAATCACCAAACTTGAAAAAAAAAAAAATTCTTCTTCCTCCTTTGATAAAATTCGGCTGGGACAATTAAAAACAAGGGGGAGAAGGGTTTTTGGTATTTATAAGGTTTACAAAAAGGTTTAGGATAGATATCTTTTACCAATTTTAATTAGAGTAAGATTTGTTTTCCTTTTTTTTCTTCCTTTCTTTTTGGCCGATTTCCCCTTTATATATATATTTTATTTATTTATTTATTTATTAATTACTTAATTATTTGCATTACCTTAAGTTTTTATAAAAACCTAAGCTTATTTGAGTATACCTTTTTGCGTAAACGCAATTTACTAGACTTTTAAAAATAAATAACTTTTTATTTTTATTAACCCTAACTTTCCAAAAATAGAAATTTCATTTCTTTCATATTCTAACTACTAGAACCTAATCTTATCCTAATATTACTAACACAAAAATACATATACGTATAATTACTTACACAATTAACGCGAAACCGCTTCAATCACCAAAATCATTTCCTTGTCACTAAAAGTGAACGAAATGAACTCGACAAAATCCAACACAAATCCAATCCCAATGAGACGATCACGCTCAATGGATTGATTATCAAATCTTACATATCCCACACAACACACATAAACACATATAAACACATATAACACATAACCTATTCATTGCAACCGATACATAAGTCAACACTAATAGTTTGACTAACATGCTCAAGTCATGGTTGTCACATAAAGTCTGAATAGTATGCTCACTCTGACCATCGGTCTGAGGGTGATAAGTCATACGCATGTCTAAACGGGTTCCTAATGCCTCTTGCATTAACTGCCAAAACCTTGATATGAAATAACTATCATGATCCGATATAATCGAAATCGTCACACCATGTCTAGCAACTATCTCATTCAAATACAATCTAGCCAACCTTTCCATCTTATAATCCTCATGCATAGGTAGAAAATAAGCAGACTTAGTCAATCGGTCCACAATGACCCAGATTGTGTCATGCCCACTACTAGTCCTAGGCAACTTAGTCACAAAATCCATAGTTATCCCTTCCCATTTCCATATGGGAATCTCAGGTTGCTGGAGCAAGCCAAATAGCCTTTGATGCTCAGCCTTAACACATTCGCCACCACATTCGCCTTACCAGGATGGTAGTAAATTTCACAGTCATAATCACTAAACAACTCTATCTATATTCAACTCTCTTTGACTAAAGATATGCTAAAGACTCTTATGATCCGTATAAATGACATGCTTTATCTCATACAGATAATTTCTCCAGATCTTAAGTGCAAACATAACCGCACCCAACTCCAAATCATGGGTAGTATAATTCTTCTTATGAATTTTCAATTGCCTAGACGCATAGGCTATTACCTTACCTTTTTGCATGAACACACAGCCTAGTCCTATCTCGGACGCATCACAATATACCACAAGGTCTTCTGGTCCATCAAGGAGAGCTAGAACAAGCGCATTACACAACTTATCTTTCAAGGTCTGAAATGCCAATTCTTGTTCCTCACCCCAATTAAAAGTCTTACACTTCTAAGTCAAGATAGTAAGAGACTTAGCTATCTTAGAAAAGTTCTCAATGAACCTACGGTAATATCCAGTCAATCCTAAGAATAAACGAACCTCAGTCGAAGTTCTAGGGGCTTTCCAATTCTTAACAGCTTCAATCTTACTAGTGTCTACATGAATCCCATTACCATTTATCATGTGCCTAAGAAACTACACTTCTCTTAGCCATAATTCACACTTAAAAAACTTAGCACACAGCTTCTCTTTTTTGAGCAGTCCTAAGACTAACCTTAAATGTTCTACATGCTCCTCTCGAGTCTTAGAGTAGATTAAGATATCATCTATAAACACTATCAAAAACTTATCAAGATAAGGCCTACAAACTTTATTCATCAAATCCATAAATACTGCTGGTGCGTTAGTCAGACCAAAGGGCATTACTATGAACTCGAAATGTCCATAACGAGTTCTAAACATAATCTTTTGAATGTCATCCTTATATACTCTCAGCTGATGGTATCCAGACCTAAGATCTATCTTTGAGAAAAACTGCGACCCTTACAGTTGATCAAATAGATCATCAATTCTAGGAAGTGGATAACAATTCTTAATAGTCAACTTGTTCCATTCTCTATAGTCAATACACATTCTAAAAGAACCATCCTTTTTCTTAACAAACAATACCGGCGCTCCCCAAGGAGATGAACTTGGTCGAATGAAACCTTTGTCTTGGAGTTCCTTGAGTTGTCCTGACAACTCCTCCAATTCAGAAGGTGACAAACTATAAGGAGACTTTGCTACTGGCGTTGCTCCAGGGATTAACTCAATTCGAAACTCAATTTCCTGAACATGTGGTAATCTAGATAGGTCATCCGGGAATACCTCAGGAAAATCTCTCACTACTTCTATCTCTTTTTGTTCCTTCTCTTTAGCCTTATCACTCTTTAGCTACCTCATCTTTTCTTCTGGTTTCTCTCCTAATACTCTAAGCACCTTGCCATCTGGTAGTGATATCCTCACTACCTTCTCAGGATAAAATATTTCAGCCTTATAATTAGACAACCAGTCCATACCTATAATCATATCAAAACTCCTATACCCAGAAGGTATCAAATCAATGTCAAAGACATAACCCTCAATTTCTAGTTTGCAACCCTTAATAACCTTAACAATCTCTACTAGCTGCCCGCTAGCTATCTCAATCTCATATCTGAAACCTAAGTCATTGGGCTCTAAGCCTAACAGAGGTATAAAAGTAGTGGAAACAAAACTATAGTCGACACCAGAGTCAAATATGGTAGTGGTAAAATGATTGTTCAAACTAAACGTACCGTCACAATGTTCGGATCCTGACGAGCTTCCTCTGCTCCCAACATGAATGCCCTACCCTTATCCTGGTTCCTTTGGTTTCCACGACCCTGACCCTCGTTATTAGAAGCAACATGATTTAGACGATTTCCTTCTGGTTCTTGTGTTCTATTCAATCTAGGACAAGCTGATCTGACATGGTCGGTACTACCACACTCATAACATGCTCTAACAGTTGGGTTTCTAGCATTAACAGGGTTCACATTCCTTGGCACACCTCTACAATCCTTTGCCAAATGACTCGGGCGGTTACAGTTGAAGCATGTGCGACAAGGCCCTCCGGGTGCATGGTAGGAGTTGCAGATGGTACACTTAGGCCAAGTACCCATATTCTCTCTTCCTATAGGGTTTATAGTAGTAGCAAAAACATTCCCAGTCCAAGTCCTCTTATTAGCATCCCTACCATTCTTATCCTTGCTAGTTTCCTCCACATTTCCTCTTTTCTTAACTTTCTTAATTGATCCATTTCTCACAGCCTCATCGGTCAGTGCACCAAAAATCTGCACAGCCTTCTGCATAGTCTTTGGCTATGTTGCTGCCACCATCCTACGAATTTATGAAGCAAGGCCATACACATACCTCTCAATCATCCTACATTTAGGAGTTTACTAAGTGGGAACTACCTCGCCAACTCATGAAACCTAATCAGTAAACGCAGCATGGCCATCTCCCCCCCCCCCCCCCCCCCACCCCTTAACCATGGTGTGATTCCACAACTCAGTTTCCAACTTTTGCATCTCATGACTAGGACAAAACTCTTGTATCATCATAAACTTAAAGTCATTCCATGACATACTATGCAGCAACTTTCTGGCTTAGCTTACGGTATCTGAGAGTTCACACTTAAAACCTACCCAAAATGAACCACAGTGTATTTCAAACTTTTTGGTCAATACAACACCACTCAAATGCATGCACAAACTCCAGTTTTCCAAACTATCGAGTTAAGAACTACAACACCTCCTTTACCATCATATTCCTTAGGGTTACAAGCAAAAGAACTCCCTTATAAGAAACACCTTCCCGATTGCCATTTTACTACATATTCCAACGTTCTCCTGAACATTCTCATTAACCACATTACCATTTTGATTTCTAAACATTTTCTTGGTTACTAACCTGAGCTAGCATGGCGGGTAAGAGGTTCTGCAATTGTTAGGTAATGATCGTTGAGAAGTCGGGTGCTCCCCCATTAGCTCCCTCTACATTCCCATTGACTCCCTCTACACCCCCATTAGCTCCCATATCTTGTCAATTTCCCTGTACCACTCAAATTCATCACACGCCAACATTACATTCCTAGTCTTCAACCCCCTTCCACCTCTACCCACCCGTACATGCCCGATCCCCCTCCTAATGTACCTTCCCTAGGTCTTCTACCCCTTCCACCTCTACCAACCCGTACACCCGTTCCCCCTCCTAATGATTGGGAAGCAGGCCGACCAGCACTTCGGGTCCTCATCCTTGGCGGCATTATCTATACGAGGGAGACCATGGGTAACATTAGGTAAGTGGGAAGACTAGCATATATATAGAATATCTTACTATATATAAGCAGATATACACATAACTCCACCCTACAGTGTCAACATCTATTTGTGTAAACAACATTATCAAGTATGTTGGCCACTGTACTTATATTTGCACCCTTTCCCAGCCATATTCAATATTAAGCTCACACATTTCAATGACTCACATAAATAGAGCATCAAACTGCGAACACACAAAAGCAAACAAAAGCAGAACACCGCGCACATAGATCCTATACACAACTAAACGACAGATCTTAAGTTATAATCTAGGCCAATCTACCTAGTTCTCTATAACCTTGGCTTTGATTACCAATATGTCACACCCCGACAATGGCGGAAACTCGAGAATCCAACATAATGATCAATCATAACACAAGATACAAAATAGGGAAAACTACATTGCATAAACTCCAAGTGCTATGAAGACCATCAACCTCGAACAAACTCGAGTGATGTCCCAAATCGCAATTAAAATCCATAATATCTTACAATTATTCAAATGCCCTCACATAGGTCCATAATCCAAACTTAATCCAAAACATCCAATTAGTAGGACCAAACAACAAGCAAGCAAGACTTTAAATGAAATTCCACTCGGGATACTTCTAAGTCTGCTATAACAATCACCAAACTACTCTTCTTTCACTTCATCTGAAAATTATACTCGAAAATGTCAACAATAATGTTGGTGAGCTTGTAGGTTTGACCTTAGACCTAAAAGTTGTGCCAATATTTCAACAGTGGACAATAGTGCTATATGACAGTGAATATATGCAAACAACCTTAGCATCACCGCTAATCAATAACCATATGTCACTTACGCACCTAAAGGGCTTACCAGCTTGAGCACTAAAATTAGGGCAGGACCACACACAAACCTGGGTAGGCGTACCCATCCACTCCAATAATCACACAAATACTGGGTAGGTGTACCCATCCGATCCAATAATATCACAAATACTGGGTAGGCGTACCCATCTGATCTAATAATATCATAAATACTGGGTAGGCGTACCCATCCGATCTAATAATATCACAAATACTGGGTAGGCGTACCCATCCGATCTAATAATATCATAAATACTGGGTAGGCGTACCCATCCGATCTAATAATATCACAAATACTGGGTAGGCGTACCCATCCGATCTAATAATATCATAAATACTGGGTAGGCGCACCCATCCGATCTAAACCCAATTTAATCATTCAATTCCAAAACAATCTTCACGTTTGATACATAGAGTTTAGATGCGTTGTATAATTACTCATAACAATTTAGTGGTCTGATGGTTGACGACATATCCCAATAATCATATCAATCACATTACTCAATAATACATACTTATACTATTTAGAGAAAATAGATAAGTAATATAAGTAAATATTTATAAATATATCTCGATAAGTCTATTCCGTAACCTTAGTCACCTCAAATTAATCATATTAGAGTTGAAAATAAAATGTTTACTCATAGTAAATATATTCGAAAATTTCGAGAAAGATTATATTTTTCGTCTTTTAGTGAATTTATTAAATAAATAAAATAATTAAATAATATTTTATTATTTTAAATCAAAAATCATGTTTTTAGGAAAATTTCTAAGTATAATCTTTTTACGAATTTTCGACATGACCCGTACGCTCATACAACGTTTTCCAATGCTTCAAACCTTATTTTCAACACTTTTCGTAAATTTGACACTTTTCGACAAAATTCCAAAATCTCAAACTTTAATGTTTACTAAATCGTTTATTTTCGCCAAAAAATCGCTCCAATATCACATTCGTAATATATTTTCACTTTCAAAAGTCCGTCAAAACTCTCATAACGACTAAATATCACTTATTGGGCTTTAAGGCCCAACAAGGGTCCATTAAGATCCAAAATACGATCCAAGTCCAAAATCAAGGTCCATTTACATATATAAGCATATACTCATAAGTAGATAATAATTCGGACCACAATAAGCCATCCCATCAAGCCACGACTTAAATAGACTTATTGGGTCGTGAGTCCATAAGCTCCAAAATACGTATATTAATCTTGAAAATAAGCTAATAAGCTACGTATCATATTTGGTTACTATCATAAGCCTCAAAATAGTCCACAAACATATGCCATAACACAAAAATAGTCAAAATCACTTTCCTAGTGATTTTGGGAAATTTTCGTGGCATATAAGCCCAAAATAAGCCAAGAAATAGCTTAAAAATAAGTCCGAATAAGCTATACAAGCTACTATAAAAAATAAGCTATCTAGCAACATATATTATTCAACCATCACGACCACAACATCAAAACTACAAAAATCCCCTTTTTCCTTTTTATAACTCACGAACCAAACACAACCTTTTTTATCCGTTTCGTTTCCAAAAATCGATTTTCACGACGATCAACTTGTACAACTAACACCTATGCATCAAAACAAACCCAAAAGGACAAACGAAATTTAAATTTGTAAACTTACAAGAAAATCTTCAAAAATGTATATTCGACACAACACGACAACCAAAACGTTGTTTAAATTAATAACACCAATACTCGTATCAACCCGGAATATCACGTTCTCGATCAAAGTTGGAAAATTTATGGTGGTTATGGTGGTGTAGGTGGCGGACGTAATAAGCACACACACAAGAGTGTGTGTTTTATTTTTTTTTGAAAAGAAATGGAATTATGAAGAAGCTAGTATAAGAATAAATATGTACATTTGGACCCGATTAGCTAAAATTAAGCCATATTGTCCCCTTAACCATCCCATCACTGGCTATGGCATCTAAAGGGTCTCGGGTCTTTCTTTTTGTGTCGGGATCACTTAAATACTCGTAAAACTCAACCGTAAAATTTACCCCAAAGTTAATTAGCATTTTTATTCACCTTAAAAATACTTTTCCATCAACCTAGAGTATTCACACGACATATTTACACTTTAAGCCCTTTCAAAACTCATCTGGACATTAACGGACGTGTCAGACTTGTTTTTCGGCATTTCTCAAAATTCACGGGTCAAACCACCCGGAATACAAATAACACAATAATACCTTCCAAAAGGGATTATTAATCACAATAAACCATAATTCACCACAATTCTCAACAAAATCACCACCGTCAACACGGTACAAAATCTGAATAAACTGACAAAAGTCAAATAGTCAAAGGACTATAAATGAAATATTCAGAACACAAAAAGGGCAAAGGTTACATTCTACCCCCTTTAAAAGAATTTTGTCCCTGAAATTCAACTACTAACATCACTAAACAAATGCGGGTACTTCAATTTCATCTGATCTTCACGTTCCCACGTGAATTCAGGGCCACGTTTCGAATTCCACCGAACCTTGACGATGGCAATCCTACTACGCTTCGATTCAGCTTCTTAAACTCTCTTTCCAAATTTTCCACAAGCTCTTCAGAAAATTTAACTTAGCATCAACTCGAATCTCATCCAAAGGCACTTGCAGTGTTGGATCAACCAAACACTTCTTAAGGTTCGACACGTGGAACGTGTCATGAACACCATTCAACTCCTCAGGCAAATCTAACCGATAGGCCACAGGGCCTACCTTTTCAATAATCTCAAAAGGTCCAACAAATCTAGGTGCTAACTTCCTATCATTGCCAAGCGTACTACAGACTTTCTAAGTGACGGCACTTGAGCAAGAACATAGTTCACTTACACTAAACTCTAGAGCTTCTCCTCTTATCAACATAACTTTCTGGCGATCGCGCGCAAGCCTTAAGTCTATCCTGCAATCTGCGAGATCTCTAAGTAGTCTCTTGCACTAACTCAGGTCCTATCAACTGACCTTCCCATCCTTAGCCCACTAGAATTGGCGAACGAACACTTTCTACCATAAATGCTCAAACGGAAGCACATTTCACAACTAGAATGATAACTAATGTTATACAAAAAAAAACCTCAACGAACGAAGATAAACCCTCGCAACTTCCCTTCAAAGTCCAGGAACGCCACTCTAAAGCATGTCCCTTTCCAAAATCTGAATAGTACCTCATTCTGACTATACGATCCCTGAGGGTGATAAGCATATCATGTCTAAACAAGTTCCAATAGCTCTTGCATTGACTGACAAAACCTTGATGTGAAATGACTATCACGATCCAAATTATAATCAGAATCGCACACCATGTCTACAACTATCTCATTCAATACAATCTAGCCACCTTTCATCTTTAATCCTCACGTATGGTAGAAAAATAAGCATGACTTAGTCAATCGGTCCATAATGACCCAGATTGTGTCATGCCCACTACTAGTCCTAGGAAACTTAGCACTTAAACAAAATTCATAGCTATCCCTTCCTATTTCTATACGGGAATCTTAGGTTGCTGAGGCAAGCCAGATGGCCTTTGATGCTCAACCTTAACCTTCAGACAAGTCAAACACTTACTAACATACTCAGCTATATCCTTTTTCATTCCAGGCCACCAATACCTATCTCTCAAATCATAATACATCTTATCAGCTCCTGGGTGTACAGAGTACTTCGACTTATGGGCTTCATCCATTATCAGGGTTCTTACCTCACCCTTCAAAGGTACCCATATTCGATCCAGGTAGTACAAAGTCCCATCACTTCTCTGTTCTATCATCTCATCCAAACCTTTCTGCAATCCTGCAAACTCATCCACAGCCTCCTTCTGAGCTGTCAGTATCCTATCCTTGATACTCGACTGAAGGGTCATATTCATAGCTCTAACTCTCTTAGGCTTTACTCTTTCCTTCCTACTTAGGGCATCAGCCACCACATTCGCCTTACCAGGATGGTAGCGAATTTCACAGTCATAATCACTAAACAACTCTATCCAGCGACGTTGTCGCATATTCAACTCTTTCTGACTAAAGATATGCTGAAGACTCTTATGATCCGTATAGATGACACTCTTTGTCCCATACAGATAATGTCTCTAGATCTTAAGTGCAAACACGACCGCACCCAACTCCAAATCATGGGTAGTATAATTCTTCTCATGAATTTTCAACTGCCTAGATGCATAGGCTATCACCTTACCTCTTTGCATTAACACACAGACTAGTCCTATCCCGGATGCATCACAATATACCACAAAGTCCTCTGGTCTATCAGGGAGAGCTAGAACAGGCGTATTACACAACTTATCCTTTAAGGTTTGAAATGTCAATTCCTGTTCCTCACCCCAATCGAAAGTCTTACACTTCTGAGTCAAGATAGTACGAGACTTAGCTATCTTAGAAAAGTTTCAATGACCTAACGTAATAATCCACCAATCTAAGAACGAACGAACCTTAGTCAATAGTTTTAGGGCTTTGAGGGGGGGGCTGAACAGCTTCAATCATTCTAGGGTCAATAATGAATCCTAAATACCATTTTATCACATGCCCAGAAAAATTGTTACTTCTTTTAGGGCCAGAACACACTTAGAAAACTTAGCATATTAGGTTTCTTCCTTTTTGAGCAGTCCCAAGACTAACCTTAATTTTCTACATGCACTCATTAGTCTTAAGAGTAAATTAAGATCTCGTCTATAAACACTGATCACAAACTTATCAAGATAAGGCCTACAAACTCATTAATCAAATCCATAAAATACCTTGTGAGCGTAGTCCAGACCCAAAAGAGCATACTTGTGAACTAATCGAAATGTCCATAGAACGAGTTCTAAATGCATTCTTTGGAACGTCATCCTCATTGCACTCTCAGCTGATGTAATCCAACCAAGAGATCTATCTTCGAGAAAACTGCAACCCCGTGAGTTGATCAATAGAACATCAATTCTAGGAATGGTAACGATTCTTACGTCAACTTGTTCAATTCCTCTGAAATCAATGCACATCCTAAAAGAACCGTCCTTTTTCTTAACGAACAATACCGGCGCTCCCTACGGCGACGAACTTGGTCGAATGAAACCTTTGTCCCTTGGAGTTCCTTGAGTTGTCCCGACCAACACCACCAATTCAGAAGGTGCCAAAACATAAGGAACTTGATACGCGTTGCGCCAGGGATTAACTCAATTTGAAATTCAATTTCCCGAATAGGCGGTAATCCAGATAGGTCATCCAGGAATACCTTAGGAAAATCTCTAACCACAACAATTTCTTCTTGTTTCTTATCACCAACCTTAGCACCCATCAAAAATCTTACTTTATCTTCCGGTCTCTCTCCTAATACTCTAAGCACCTTGCCATCCGGTAGTGGTATCCTCACTACCTTCTCATGGAAAATTATTTCAGCCTTATAATTGGACAACCAGTCCATACCTATAATCACATCAAAAATCTCATGCCCGAAAGGTATCAAATCGATGTCAAAGACACGACACTCGATTTCTAGTTTGCAACCCTTAATAACCTTATCAATCTCTACTAGCTGCCCGCTAGCTATCTCAATCTCATATTTGAAGCCTAATTCACTGGGCTCTAAGCCTAACAGAGGTATGAAAGTAGTGGAAACAAAACTATAGTCGGCACCAGAGTCAAATAAGGTAGTGGCAAAATGATTGTTCAAAGTAAACATACCCGTCACAATGTTCGGATCCTGACGAGCTTCCTCTGGTCCCAACATGAATGCCCTACCCCTGGCTTGGTTCCCTTGGTTTCCACAACCCTGACCCTCGTTATTAGCAGCAACTTGATTTGGACGTTTTCTTTCGGTCCTTGTGCCCTATTCAATCTAGGACAAGCTGACCTGACATGGTCGGTACTACCACACTCATAACATGCTCTAACAGTTGGGTTTCTAGCATTGACATGATTCACATTCCTTGGCACACCTCTACAATCCTTTGCCAAATGACCCGAGCGGTTACAGTTGAAGCATGTGCGACAAGGCCCTCCGGGTGCATGGTAGGAGTTGCAGATGGTACACTTGGGCCAAGTACCCGTATTCTCTCTTCCTACAGGTGTTTACAGTAGTAGCAAAATCATTTCCCAGATTCCAAGGTCCTCTCTATTATCAACCCAACCATTCTTATACTTGCTAGGGTTCCCCCATATTTCCTCTTTTCTCAACCTTCTTAATTGATCCATTTCTCACAGCCTCATCGGTCAGTGCACTAGAAATCTGCACAGCCTTCTATATAGTCTTTGGCTCCGTTGCTGCCACCATCCCATGGATCTGTGGAGCAAGGCCATACACATACCTCTCAATCATACAGGATCAAATGGGTCCGACAAGTCTACATTCTTACGAATGCTAGCAGGATTCTCTGAACCATCAGCTTACAATGTTTTTAAGGTTGCCTCCCAGGTTTCCAAGAAGGATAACTTTAGTAGACATGCTTCCCCATTAAGGTGAAATGATGAAATTTACCTTTTTTGAATTACATCTAATTTTCTGTTGTGTCTCTCATAATATCTATATCTATATCTATTATATACTACTTTATAAAGCATTTAGCCCATCTATTTTTAGAAGTCTTAAAAAATTAAGTAAACAATATTACTTTATTGGGAAAGATGTAAAATCATTAGAAAATGTACATCATACACATTTAAAAGCCTTTTAAATCCTTTAATAGCCAAAACTTATAACACCTCAAAATATATAACAACCAATTAAATGGTAAAGCTGTAACGGCCCATATACGTTTTTTAATACAGTCAGCTTGTAACTGCTAACATTGATATTGTCATCAATTCAGTCAAATTATAAATAATGCATTCATGTGGTCCATTAGTAACGGTCCATTAAACATCATTTAAGTGTAAACCACAAACTCAAATACAAGTATAAAAACCTAACACACTAACAAAATTCATTACACCATTTTCATCTCTCTTAAAAACACAAACACCTTTCTCGTACTTTATAAAATATTTAGCCCATCTATTTTTAGAAGTCTTAAAAATTTAAGTAAAAATGATTACTTTATTGGGAAAGATGTAAAACCATTAGAAAATGTTCATCATACACATTTAAAAGCCTTTAAAATTCTTTAATAGCCAAAACTTGTAACACCCCAAAACATGTAACAACCAATTAAATGGTAAAGTTGTAACGGCTCATATACGTTTTTTAATACAGTCAACTTGTAACTGCTAACATTGATATTGTCATCAATTCATTCAAATTGTAACTGTTGCATTCATGTGGTCCATTTGTAACGGTCCATTAAACATAATTTAAGTGTAAACCACAAACTCAAATACGAGTATAAA
Organism: Tanacetum coccineum; assembly: GCA_026074375.1. Classification (NCBI taxonomy): domain Eukaryota; kingdom Viridiplantae; phylum Streptophyta; class Magnoliopsida; order Asterales; family Asteraceae; genus Tanacetum; species Tanacetum coccineum. The sequence continues at coordinate 18,794 of BQNB010030560.1, read as the reverse complement.
AACCTAACACACTAACAAAATTCATTACACCTTATTTATCTCTCTATTTTATCTCTCTTAAAAACATAAACACCTATCTCTTTCTTTTTTCAAACCACCAAATTCCGCCGTCTCACATATTAGATTTTACCGCCACTACCTTTTAGTTTTGCCGCCACCTTTGCCAACATCATGTGTTCTTAGTCGTTACCGCCGCCATTGTCTCTGCCGTCTGCCAAGCTAATGATCATGGCTTTGGTGGAATACGGGTACCAAAGTAGAATAGGAATACGAGCACCAAAGAAATGGAGGTCTTCTTATTCTGGTGACGTCATTTTAAAAAAAGGTGATGAAGGTTTTGGAGATGAATGAAGAGGGTTTAAGATGTTTGATTTGGATGATTTTGTTAAAATGTTTGATGACATCATGGTTAATTGTTGCAAGGATGATTTCAAGAAATGTTAAGGGCTTACATCGTTGATGTTAAATGCTAAGGTTTGATGAATTTGGATTTTTTTTAGGGATAGAGTCTTGTGAATTAATGATTGATCTGCAAAGCATCCGTGATCCTGAATCTATTAACTTTTGATGAAGTAGCTGAGATTTTTAGTTACTTTTTCTCATCATGTTATGTTAGTAATTTTGTGATTGTAGTTTTGAATTGATGATCGATGATGATGATGATGATGATGATGATGATGATAACCCATTTGGGGTTTTATTTTGTCGAATTGTTAGAATTTTAATATTTGATTTGTGATTATTGAGGTGTTTGGAATTGTTCAATTTACTTAACTACTACTTACATTTAATTTTCTTTTTCTTCTTTTTATTTTGTAGTGATTGTTCACTGTTAAAAATAATTATTGAATTTGTCCAAGTTTATCATTTTCAAATCTTAAAAAAAGAATTAGCAATATCATTAAAAACGTGTAACCGCTTAAACCATCATTGTAACGGCCTTCAATAATTATTAAAACGTGTAACCGCTTAAAATCATTATTATCAATAATGATTATTAAAATGTGTAACCGCATCCATAACATAAATCCACACAAACCTTTTCATATCTACCACACACAAATGTTTTTTGTTACATCAAAAATAGTATCTTAATATATCTTCACTTTCACTCCTTAACTCTTACTGGTACTTACTGCAGAGATTCTTTATTTTTTCGTTAGAAAAATGCTTAGCCGGATAACATTTTCTCACCGCAAAATATAGTCACAGGGTACCCGCCGCCGCATTGCGCGGGTACCCTACTAAGTAAATATTTATAATTAATAATTATAAATATATCTCGACAAGTCCATTTGGTAAACCTTAGTCACTCCATAATAATCATAACATGGTTGAAAATGAAATGTTTTCTCATAATAAACATATCTGAGAAGTTTCGAGAAAAATTATATTTTTCGTCTTTTAGTGAATTTATTAAATAAATAAAATAATTAAATAATAAAAATCAAAAATCATGTTTTTAGGAAAATTTATAAGTATAAATTTTTTACGAAATTTTGACATGACCCGTACGCTCAAACAATGTTTTCCAAGGTTTCAAACCTTATTTTCAACACTTTTCATAAATTCGACACTTTTCGACAAAATTCCAAATTCTCAATCTTTAACGTTTACTAAAACATTTTTCCCAAAATATCGTTCAATATCACTTCGTAAATACATTTTCACGACTAAATATCGCTTATTGAGCTTTAAGGCCCAACAAGGGTCCATTAAGATATTTATAAGTCCAAAATACGATCCAAGTCCAAAACCAAGGTCCATGACCCAAGAATTTTTTTTGAAAAGTTACTCATAGTTGGACTTTACAAACAAACCATATGAAATTGAAGACACACTTTGGAACAAACAACATACACAAGCTTAATTACATTTATAAGGACCATATATATTAAGCGGGAGGATTGAATAAATAAGCTAGTAAGTTACGTATCGCTATATGGTTACTCCATAAGCCTCAAAATAGTCCAATAACATATGCCATAACACAAAAATAATCAAAATCACTTTCTTGGTGATTTTGGGAATGGTTCGTGGCATATAACCCCAAAATAAGACAAGAAATAGCTTAAAATAAGCCCGAATAAGCTATACAAGCTACTATCAAAAATAAGCTATCTAGTAACATATATTATTCAACCATCACGACCACAATATCAAAACTACAAAATCCATGTTCTTTTTTTATATTACACGAACCAAACACCCCTTTAACCATTCGTTTCGCTTCCAAAATCGTTTTCACCAACGATTAAATTTGTACAACTAACATCTATGCTCAAAACCCTCTTTTTCCTTTTTTTATCCAACGAACCAAACACACCCTTTTTTATTCATTTCGAAATGTATATTTCGACACGGACCGAACAACCCAAACGTTGTTTTAATGAACACCCAAATACTCGTATCAACCCGGAATATCACGTTCTCGATCAAAGTTGGAATTTTTATGGTGGATTGTTGTTGGTAGGTGGCGGACGTAGCAAGCATACACACACACACTTATGTGTGTTTTTTTTGAAAATGGATAATGAATGAAAAAAGTTTCTAGTGGAAGAATATATTTGTAGACCCTTGGGTCACATTAGCTAAAATTAAGCCACCTTGTCCCCTTAATTACCCATGACCGGCTATGGCGTCCAAGGAGGCCTCGGGTCTTTCTTTTCGTGTCGGGGTCACTTAAATACTCGTCAAACTCAACCGTAAAATTTACCCCAAAGTTAATTAGCATTTTTATTCACTTTAAAAATACTTTTCCATTAACCTAGAGTATTCACATGACATATTTTCACTTTACACCCTTCAAAACTCATTTGAACGTTAACGGACGTGTTAGACTTGTTTTTTCGGCATTTCTTAAAATTCACGGGTCAAACCACCCGGAATACAAATAACACAATAATACCTTCCAAAAGCGATTATTAATCACAATGAACCATAATTCATCACAATTCTCATAAAATCACCACCGTCAACACGGTACAAAAATCAGAATAAACTGACAAAAGTCAAATAGTCAAAAGACTATAAATAAAATATTCAGAACACAAAAAGGGCAAAGGTTACAGGGTCGGCCATTTAATTTCGCCAAACACTCCCTTACAGTCAAAATACATTACCAAACACTCCTGATTTTCGTCCCCTCCCTCTCTGCTGCTACTGAGTGACGAAAACACATACACAAAAACTTTAAAATGCAACCTCCTAACTCAAAATCAATTCAATTTCGCAAGGGGCAAACACCAAGAACTTGATTAACAACTACTATTGCCAGCATTTCAATCTTTTTCTCTTTTGATTTCATCCAATTTTGTTCATAATCAAAATTGGGAATTTTCAATTTTTTGGTCTTTTATGATCTTGTGATTAGGATTGGTTCATGAATTTTTTTTTGGGTCGAAATTTTACATAAATATATATAATGTCAAAATTGTTTTTATCTTAGAAATTTCAAAACATGTTTTCATACATTGTTGATGTATGTCAAAAACGCTTTACAAATTCCAAAAATAAACTCTTATCTATTGCCGAAACACATATAATTAAATATGTATCTTTCGACACCTTTGGTCAAGTTATACTAAATAAAGGAGCGTTTGGATTATCTCCAACGAAATTTAACTATTAGAATTCTACTACGCTTTAATCTCTTAACTTCTAGATCCATAATCCTGATAGGTTCTTCAATAAAACGAAGACACTTGTCTACTATAATTTCTTCTAATGGCACATGCAGATTTGCATCCGCCAAACACTTCTTCAGGTTTGACACGTGAAAGGTGTCATGTACACTACTTAATTCCTGAGGTAACCTTAGTCGATAAGCTATAAGACCGATCCTCTCAATGATCTCAAATGGTCCTACATACCTTGGTGCTAACTTACCCTTCTTACCATAACACACTACACCTTTCCAAGATGACACTTCCAATAACACCTGATCACTAACACTAAACTCTAATGGCTTTTGCCTATTGTTAGCATAGTTCTTTTGATAATCTCTAGATGCCTTGAGCCTTTCCTTATTAAATATCGCTTTATCAGTAGTCTCTTGTACAATTTCTAGACCATATAATCGGCTTTCTCTAATTTCAGCCCAAAGAACAGGTGACCTACACTTCCTTCCATATAAAGCCTCAAATCGTGCACATCGAATACTAGAGTGATAACTATTGTTATAAGAAAACTCAGTTAAAGGAAGATGAGTATCCCAACTACCTCCAAAGTCAATCACACACGCTCTAATCATATCTTCTAATGTATGAATAGTATGCTCACTCTGCCTATCGGTCTGAGGATAATAGGTTGTACTCATATCTAGTCGCATTCCTAACGCTTTCTATAATGTCTGCCAAAACCGCGAACTAAACTATCTATCACGATCATAGATGATTGACAGAGGCACACCATGCATTTCTACTATCTCATCTATGTATAATCTTTCCAACTTCTCTATCTTATAATCCTTATGTATAACTAGAAAATGGGCTGACTTATTCACTTTATCAACTATTACCCAATACGTGTCATACCCTCTACTAGATCTTGGCAACTTTGTAATAAAGTCCATAGTTATTCTTTCCCACTTCCACTCAGGTATCTCTGGCTGCTGCAACAAACCGGAAGGTCTCTGATGCTCAGCCTTCACATTTGAACAAGTCAGACACTTACTAACATATGTAGTTATATCTCTCTTCATACATGGCCACCAACACATATCTCTAAGGACATAGTACATCTTATCTGCTCACGGATGAATAATATATCTCAATGTATGAGCCTCATCCATAATTAATATCCTTACACCTCTTATTAATCGAACCTAAACTCGATCCATAAAGTATAAACTATTGTCACACCACGCCAAGGCGGAAACACAAGGCATAATAGGATATGCATAATCACAACACATTGATGTCATAATAGAGAATAACTAAATGCATATAATTAATTAATTCAAAGTGTTATGATGACACCTAACACAAGAGGGGTCTTGTATTAAGGTTAATCGTAACACGACAATACATAGACGAAGGAATAAAAATCAAAAATAACAAAGTACCAAGTACAAAAGTATAACAAGAATGAAAAGGAAAATCATAACTAGCAAGTCTTCAAATGTAGGGATCCTAAAGTCTCACTAGCCAATCCATCTAATCGTCTTAAGCATCTTTATCTTCACCTGAATATGGATACTCTTAAGTGTCAACATTACGTTGGTAAACTTGTAGGTTTAATCATAAAACAAATTAAAGAAAAGTTGTGAACATATAAATAAAGGTTGGACAGTCGTACGGTTTATAGCATGCACTATGTATCTTAAACCATAACATACCAAATCATATCCCAAAGTAGGTAGGCGTCACCCCCGATACAACGTCATAAAAATAAGTTAGCATTATATCCATGTATCAATCATGTATCATCAATAAGAGTCACTACGTTTGGCTGGAATGGCACAAGCAACTCATGTATCCATGTATCTCATATGTATCATGTAAACTTGCACACATAATTGTACTATAGGAATAACTATATAACCATGTCTAAAATAAAACCAACTCAAAATCATTTAATCACAGCATAGAAAACATTTAAAACCCAGTTTGTATCCATTTCCACCCAAAAAAACATTTAAAAAGGGGCTACGAGAAACTCACCTCAAGATTCACGAATGCGCACTAATAATCCAAGCAATAATCTACACAACATAATTGACGTGTTACACATGGTCACGGCTTAACAGCCCTATCCATGTAACTTTTCAATCGATGGATACTAATGTCTAAATTATGTTTATAAACATCCCATTCTGATTCTTATACATTATCTAAGCTCTATACATGTTTTAGACTAGTGTTTACATATTTAGTTTTCTATAAAATTTTGAAGTCACTTTATGAATTTTTATAGAATACCAAAAGACCTCTTTGCACTCCCAAATTCAGATGACATTATATTCAATGAGTTATGAAACTACTGTAATTTTCCCAAACAATGAAAATAAGTTTGACTATTTAAAAAAAATCGATAACATAAACTGTCCAGATTCGGATCTAATCTGGACACCAAAAAGTTTGACTTGACCAGACCTATTTAGACACTTGGGAAAAATCTATAAAAATTCTAGAAATTCATAGACACCTAGAACTTACTCCAATCCAAGTGTCACCAATTAAAAAGTTGTTTTGATATGGTTTTTGACCTCATAAACTCAAACCAAAATCTGACCTAAAAACTCAGATTCGACAATGAATCTTATAAAAATATTTTGACTGACTTCCACTCACTTTTAGTTCATGAAACCAACAAGGTTAGAATGTAGACTCTTTGTAGTTAATTTTAGGCTCAAGAAAATTAATAAAAACCTATCCGTACGACCGAGTTATAACTCTTACAAGTTGACCTAAAAATCTGCCCAGTTTTAATTTCAAATTTAACAACAATTAAACCTAACTAAACGCATCTAAACGATATTAATTATACTCTAATTGATTATAAATGATCAAACTAATATGTTTTTTGAATTCTTATGATACCCTAATTCCACTAATTAAAAAGTTACAATTAATTGAATTAAAGAAGAGATTAAGTTAGGGTTTATACCTAAAACCTTCAACTGCGAAACACACGAATCATACACCTTAAAAACTCTTGAATTTTTTTGATAGTTTACCCTTTGCTTCTTGATGGCCGATCAACAAAAAGGAGAGGAGAGGGAGGAAAAGTGATTTAGGGTTTAGGTTTTTGGGAGTATTATACTAGTTTTAGGATAAGTATCAAAAAGATTTGTTTCCTAATTAAACTTGCATTTCTCCCTTCCCTTTTTCCTTGTTTCTAGCTGACCCAAACACCCCCTATAAAATATATATTATATGTTTTTTCTTTTATTTTGGCACATATATTTTTTACATTTATTATATATTTTTACTAAATTACATATTTACTTGAAAACCCTTATTTACACATTATTTCAAACTAGAAAATATTTACTTTACATATAATTTTCCTCAAATATTCTTAGTACCCACTATAAAATTAAATCATTGCATCCTAATTTATCTAATAATATTGAATCAAAATTAACGATGCTCATGTTCATAAATTATTTCCTAATTCTACGATTAATGAAATTACCAACGAATGACTATCTTAAAAATCATCATTTCCAATGAAATAAAATGACTAAATATCTAAATTGAAACTTCTCACATATCAATTGCAACTCATATACCTTATCACACAATATTAAATGCACTAATTGAATCTTGCACACTAACTCAAATAACATAACACCTAGTTAGGCTAACACTATTGGTTAAATTAACCTGGTTTGATCACGGGTGTCATAACTACCATCTTCCTTCTGTTCCATTTGTTGGTCCAGGCCACGCAGCATTTCTGCTGGCGTATTCTCTACCATGGACGCCTCACTTTGTGCTGCCAATATCTTATTCTTAACACCAGACTGTAATAGTCTATTACATGTTAATATGTCTCCGTATCACATTTCCTTCCTATTTAAGGCATCAGCTACTACATTAGCCTTTCCTAGGTGATAATCAATCTCACAGTCATAGTCACTAAACAACTCAATCCATCGCCTCTGACGCATACTTAACTCCTTTTGGTCAAATATATGTCGAAGACTCTTATGATCCATGTAGATAACACTTTTCGTCCCATACAAATAATGCCTCCAGTTCTTAAGAGCAAAAACCACCGCACCCAATTTTAAGTCATGAGTGGTGTTGTTCTTCTTATGAATCTTTAGTTGACGAGATGCGTACGCAATCACCTTAACTCTTTGCATAAGTACACACCTGAATCCTTGATTTAACGCGTCACAGTAAACCACAAAGTCATCTGTTCCATTGGGCAATGTTAGGATTGGAGCATTACACAAGTTATCCTTCAATGTCTGGAAGGCTTCTTCTTCTTCCGTGCCTCACTCAAACTTCTTGTTCTTCTGCGTTATCGAAGTGAGGGGTTTGGCAATCTTAGAGAAATTCACGATAAAACATCGGTAGTAACCTGCTAATCCTAAGAACGACCGTATCTTTGACGATGATTTAGGAGCTTTCCAATTCTTTACTACCTCGATCTTATTGGGATCCACATGAATGTCGTTGTCGTTTACTACATGTCTAAGAAAATGTATTTCTTGTAGCCAGAATTCACACTTAGAAAACTTAGCATATAACTTCTCCTTCTTGAGTAGCTCCAAAACTAACTTTAGATGAACCTCGTGATCCTTCTTATACTTTGAGTAAATCAAGATATCATCGATAAACACGATGACGAACTTGTCTAGATACGGCTTGCACACCCGGTTCATTAAGTCCATGAAAACCGCTGGTGCATTGGTTAACCCAAAAGGCATAACTGTAAACTCAAAGTTTCCATACCGCATCGTAAATGTCGTCTTTGGAATATCTGCTTCATGTACTCTTAGTTGATGATAGCCGAAACGAAGATCTATCTTTGAGAAATAACACGAGCCTTATAACTGGTCGAACAAATCATTGATCCTGGGGAAGGATAATGGTTCTTAATGTTTAGCTTGTTTAATTCTCGATAGCCTATACACATTCGGAATGAAACGCCCTTCTTCTTAACGAACAATATAGGTGCTCCCCACGGAGAGTTACTTGGTCGAATGAAACTGATCGTAGCAATTCTATACACGTATTAATAAAATATAAAATAATAGAAAATTACCAAACTACCCTTGAGGACAAAGGAAGAAAGGAAAATTCTCACAATTATATATAATATTATTATACGTATATTAACCAAGAAATATGATTCCCGGGTCGTATTCCTCGAAGATTTATGAAATTGAGACCACATTTGTTGTCTGAACAATGATTTAAATTGGTTCAAATATGGTTTGTTTTCTAAAATCCTAAAAGTGAGCAAATTAAAGGACAATTAAACTTAACTTTAACAATGGGAAATTAAACTTTAACTAAAAACGCAAAACGGGAACCCTAAATGGTAATTAAAAACCCTAAATTTCCAAAATTAAACCTAAAATGAATTTTTCTCTTTTAATAGACTCTAATTGACTAAAAAGTAAGTTTAAAGAAAACTAGAACAAAAACGAAATTGAAATGAGCTTAAAAACACGAAAAACAAGAACGGAAACGAATCTCGTTCTTTAAAAATTGAAATTTTGCAAATTAAACCCTACGGAAGCAAAACTAATTTTCATAGAAACTATATGATAAAAGAAATTTTTCTAAAAAAGAATTATATTTTTTTGATTATTTTTCTATTTTTTATGATTTTTTAAAGTTTTTAATAAAAATAAATGTTTAAAAATACTAAACTAATTATAAAAATTCTGAAAAAATTATAGAAAATAGCTTGAACTAAAAGGAATCTAAGAAAAATAAGCTTCGTTACACAGCTTATGGAATAAGCTACAAAATAAGCTTAAACAGCTTATTAACCTAAAAGGGAAAAACGTATACAAATAATAAATATTGTGAAGCTATAACGAAAAAGACCTCAGGGCACGTTGGTAGTGAGTGTGTGTTGTTGTGTTGCTATAAAGGTTGAGGATGTTAAGGTCGGGGGTTCGAGCCTTGCTCACCCCCGATTTCCATCTTCCCTTTTTTTTATTTTTGAAAACTTATAAAAACAAGGTTGTAGATAAGCTAAAATTAAGCACTTTTACTAAAAGAAATTATTTTTGAAAAGCCCTAAATAAGCTGTAAAATAGCTGAAAACATGACAGAACTACTTAACTATATTTTTGGTTTTTTAGAAAATTTAAGAACCTAATAAACTAAAATAAGCTGAAGACTAAGTTCAATAAGCTACTAACTAGTTAAGTTTACACTAATAAGCTACTTATGAAAGAAATAAGCACAAGGATATAAGCCGTAAGTTGAGAATCACAATAAGCTCTTATGAAAACTTTGAAATCAAACAGGCCCTGCAAGGACCTTTGAGCATAAGTTTTTTTAGCTCTTGGTCTTTGCATATTAAATACTAGATTAAACTACAACTAAAAAGCTCTCTAAAACATCTTTCAGAAACTATTTTGATATTCAATTGCTTATTGAAAAAGCTTGTTGAAAACAGCTTATACTAAGAACACTTAGTACTTTTGGTTTTTGAAATTGAAAAGACAAGAAGCTATTTTAAAAGCTAAAATATATAATCAAGTGAGCTTAACTTCAAAAAGCAAATTGAAACAGATTAACTATGAACCCTAATCTACTTGAATGCTGAAAATCAAAATTTAAGAGCAACTTTTACCTCCTGAAAATTTATGATGAAAAGGCCTTTTGTTGGTTTGTCTTACTATGCAGTTGAATAAAAGAGTGATCAAAAGATAAAACCTATAAGTGCAGACCAAAGTAAACAATCCTAACTCTCTTAAGACATGAAACTAAAGGCAATTAAAGCAAATTCTAATCCTAGAACTGAATTAAGCTGATTATGCTAATTAATACTTAACAGATTATGACTAGTGCACCTGACTATCAAAAATAATAACACTAATCTAAACCTTATTAGGGGACCTACTCTATCAAACCTTATATGAGAATTAAAATCAAATATCATCTAAACCAAAAGCCATCAAATGTTCTTAACTTGTGGTTAGGAATGGTTGATCAAACACTCCCTTAATTTTTCTAAATCCATTTAAAGTTTATTAGATTTAAAACTAAGAGCTTTTTTCCTTAAGACATATAATGACAAGTATCAATGTGACTAATTTGTTAGATGTAAGCCACATAATAGCAGATTAATAAGGCTATAGTAAACTAATATATTTTTAGTTTTTTCACTAATTTATAACAGATTATGAAAACAAAGATTTAAGACTACAAATCAAACTCAATAAGCTCAAAATTTCTACAATAAGCATTAATAAACAAGCTAGGAGAGAAATAAGCAAACTATAAACATAATTAAACTAATAAGGCAAATTTAAACTAATTATTAAAGACAGAAAAGTATAAATATATATAGAACCTGAATCCCAGCTAAACAGGGACTAATGCTCAAATTAAGCTTATGTCTACAAGCTCTGGCTTATTTAGAATAAGCCAGTGAGGTCTATAGACCCTTCCAGGCTTGATCCATCATCCATTTTTAAGCTTTGGTAATTTTTGGAGTGGATTAGAGTAAGATAAGCTCAACTAAGTTTTTGAGAGCTTAGTTGAGTTAACAGCTAACTTATTAGTAGATTTGAGAGTTTATGAGAAAGTATCAAGAGCTTATAAAACAGTAGAAAGCATTTGGAATTTAAAGAACTCAATAAGCAAAAACATATTTTATTTAATAAACTAAGATTTCATTGATTTGACAAATTGATTACCATACTTGAAAATGAGATTATAAGAGCTTAAAAAGGAAATTACATTTTAAACGAAAAATTACATAAGCTACTTAACTAAAAAAATATAAGGAAAGGGAGATGATGTGTGTGAGGAGTGAGCTTGTATTTATAGCTGCCAAATGATGCTTCTAGGCCTTTAGGTTGTTATACGCTCCCCTTAATCCTGGCCCTTCCTTCATCTCTAATCATTGGATTTCAACTCTTGTCCATTGGATTAGATTTGATCACACGGATTGCCAACATGGCATTCCGTGTGTCAGTCCATTTGTGCTTTTTTTACAATCACTTTAGTGTAAAAATCCATTTCCCCGTGTGTCTCTTTCCGTATCTTGCATGTCATTCCCCTTGTCCAAAATGACCAATCATAGCTCTTGAGGACGTATTCTTGTGCCAGCTTGGATATTGGTGCTTGAATTACTAAGCCACATCCTCAATTTACATTTACCCCTTGTTTTAAGGCTAGGTAAATCAAAGAAGAAGATAAACAGTAACAACAATATTTCACGCCTTTTTACTTATAACGGTGCGTTTAATTTTTGTTGACCCGGGTTATATTTCGTTTGACTTTGGGTCTATACAAAAGGGATTGGGCCTGGGATTTGGTTTTAACGACCGTTATCTTTTATTAATAAAAAGATAATGGTGTTAGGGTTTTAGGGGCTTTTTATAAATTTTGATTTAACATTAAGGGCATTTTGGGAATTTTTAGGTTTTGTCATTTAGTGAGTTGACTTTGGTTAACCTTGAAAGCATTCTCCCGGCTCTTGTACACTCTATCCGTTCCCATGTCCGTGTTTGTCTGGTTTTGATCGTTTTCTTGTGATTTTTGCATTATCCGTACCTACACAATCACAAAGACAAAACAAACAATATACAAGCATTTTAAGCACAATTTTGTCTTTTATGGGTCATTTTTGATATAAAATGGATATGTGTTTTCAAACATATCAAAATTCCCCAAACTAAGCCATTGCGTGTCCTCACGCAATATTATATGCTTTAAAACCTCTTTTGCACTCTATCCGATCTCGTGTCCGTGTTTGTCTGGCTTTGGTCATTTTTTTGAGATTTTTGCAATATCCGTACCTACACAATCACAAAGACAATCGAGAAATATACAATATTATGCACAATTTGGTCTTTTAAGGGAATTTTTTATATAAAATGGATATGTGTTTTTACACATATCAAAATTTCCCAAACTAAACGATTGTGTGTCCTCACGCAATATTATATGCTTTAAAACCAAATACTTCAAAACTTTCCTAAACTAAATCTTTAAAATGTAGCCAAAAAGATTTTGTGGAGAAATTAAGAAATCACAAGTTATAAAACACCCCAATTTCACATTTTAAAAAAAAAAATTATTTTTTAATTAATTTTTTTTTAAACTTAGAATATTTTGACTTTCGTTATTTCCATAACTATTAGAGATCATAGAACAAGATGCATTTCGATCCGAGAATGCCCCAAAAGGATAAATTCATCGTTTACTCCGTCTTTTTCACTTATCCAAACCAAGAAGCTTTTTTAATACGAAATCTCAACATAGTTAAATATCAGTAAAGATGCTAACACTACTCATATTTCCAACTTGTGAACTTTTCACTCCTGACAATTACTATATCTTAAGTGATTGTGCTATTTTGAATTTCAACCATGGATCAACGTTTCTGCAAAATACAATGCTTCATGTTCCACCCGTGGAATAATGAGTTTGAAGGCGAAGATCATCCCATGTAGCGACTATTTGTCTCGGCAATCCCCAACCTTGCGGGTAAGGACCAGGCTTTTGACACCCACAGAGACTAGTATCGGAATAACAGGACCAAAGGTTTTAAAAACTCTCAGGTTCCTGTATATACTTAGCTTATAAAATTTAAAATAGTCAAAGTCAAAAGCATATTTGAATTTAACAAAAGAAATCTATGTATTAATTTAAATTTATTATTAAACATTTATGCAATTCGTAACCATCGTCCTTTAGAAGCTCCTAATAAGCTAATATAAACCTAAATAAGTACAAAAGACAATAAGCTAAGCTAAGAAAAAGCAAATTAGCTAATGGGCAAAAAGCATACAAACAACCTAAAGGGGCACCTTTTGAGCTTAAAAATAAGGGGACAAACAGATTCTTAAGACCATGAGACCTATAAACAGATTAAGCTTGACTACCATAGAGCTTATGCTCAAAAATTCAGGGTCTAAAAACTATTTTAAATAAGCTAAAAATGAAATTGAAAAAGGACTTTAAAATTTTTGAAAAGAAAACTAAAAGGCTATGTCAGGTTTGGATGTTAAAACCACAAGACCAAAGTGTATGTGACCAAATGCTTTTTACGGCATTATAGTACTAAGAACAACACAAATAAAAACATACAAGCTGGCAAAATTGCCCCTAAAAAGGATAAATTCATCGTCCCCGATTTTTCACTTATTCTAAACCAAGCTTAAAAGGAAATCACCGTTAAATATCAGTTAAGATGCTAACACTACTCATATTTGCAACTTGTGAACTTTTCACTCCCGACAATTATTATATCTTAGGTGAATGTGCCATTTTGAATATCAACTATGGATCAACGTTTTGTATAATTCTATGCTTCACGTTCCACCCGAGAATAATGAATTTAAAGGCGAGATCATCCCATGTAGTGACTTTCGTCTCGGCACATCCCAACCTTGCGGCTAAGTGACCAGGCTTTTGACACCCCACAGAGACTAGTATCGGGACTCACGGACCTTAGGTTTCAAAAACTCTTAGGTTTCCCGTATATACATAGCTTATTTAAAAACTTAAAATGAAATAGTCAAAGTTCAAAAGCATATTTAAATTTAACAAAAAGAGATCTATTTATTAATTCACACTTAATATTAAACATAACATTGATGCAATTGTAACCCTTGACCTTTTAGAAGGCTGCAACATCGGTTGTGAGCCGGCAAGATGCAGCAAACTTTTATCAGTCTCGGATTTTTATTCTTACTATGGGCTTTCTTTAGAAGGCTGTAACATCGGTTGTGAGCCGGCAAGATACAACAAACTTTTATCAGCCCACAGTTTATATTTATTATATTTTTCATTTTTCATCATTTTTTTTACTTTATATAGAGAAGACTTCTTTTTGAAAAATTCAAGTATAAGTTTGAACTAAGACTAATTTTTTTTGCCATTAACCACATAAAAATTATTGATTTAAGTTTAATCTCCAAAAATAGCACGTATATTAATCCGGTTAGAAGCTTATGGGAGAAAAAACCACAAATTACATACATGAGCTCTTAAGATTTCCAAATAATCCTTGTTTAGCATCCAACTCATACTTAACTCTATCATTTTTCGTTCTTCGCGGCGTTTGCGAACGCTTAGTCTAAACGTTAAGGAACAAGCTAGAGCTCAACACGCTCAATCGGGTCAAAATTTACTCTTATTCTACCCAGCAGGAAAGTTAAAATTGTGACAAAACACTTATTTTATTTTTGAAAATTTTGAAAATTTTTCATTTTTTTGAAATTTTGGTGGTAAAAACGGGATTACGTGAAAACAACGGCTGCAGGCACAATCAAATCGAAGATCCCCCCATACTAGAATGAAACATTATCCTTAATGTTTTAAGAATGGTCTCTACGTAATTCTAAGGCCATTTATTAATTATGCCAAAAGAAAAACGTTAGTCGATTAGATTAGGATATTGGATTCCCAAATGAAGCTAAGGATTTGAAGCTCTTGTGATCGAAGGACAAAAACCACGAGCACGAGAGGCTTCAAAAATCCGGGACATCCTGGACAATAAACCACAAAACACAAAACACGAGAATGGAAGAGGCAAGCCTCCTCACTACAACAAAAACACTTATTAGCAAATAGAAAGAAGATAGAATGGATAAGCATGGGTTGCCACCCACGAAGCGCTTATTTTTGTTACCGAGTCTTGAGCCTGACTCGATCCCGAATTCATTGGTCCATGGGGGAGCAAGTGGAAGATAAAATATCCATCGGACTTTCATTCAAGTGGTTTGGATAAACATTGAATTTCATGAAAGTTCCACTTCGATGAGATACACCCGGCATAAAAGAATGATAAATAGAGATACCGGGGTCAAAAATGGTATCTTCATTCCCGCAAGAGAGAAGATATGGAGGAGCAACTGGATACGTGAGAAAAGGAAGAAAGATCCATACAATATAAGCGAAGAGAGAATCACTAAAAAGTATGAAATCCAGATCCAGGTTAAGGGTGGGATGGGTGGGCAAAACATTAGGCACATGAACTCTTGGTTCTCTTGTTGGGAAAATATCCTCCACCACATCCATAGTAAGATTGCCCAGCTCGGGCTCAATCTTAAAGCAGAAATGATCATACTCCGGTGGAGATATGATGTGAGCAAGTTCACCGGCGAACTCCTCATGATATAAATCACTCCTATCGGCAGGAGGAAACGAATCGATCGAAAGATCATATTGAGAAAAATCAGCATGAGTAGTGGTACTGCCACTACTCTTCTCTTCAATATGATCGTCATCAAGATAGAAGGCTTCATAATCCGGAAGAGAATAATCAGAACGAGTAGTGGTACTGCCACTACTAATCTCTTCCAGATTAAAGCGAAAAGTTTCAGATTCGGTTAAAGAATTATCAAAGGTGTTAGTCTCCTCCAAGAAAGAGTTAGGAAATGTGGAGGGAGACTTGGTTACAAAATCGGAAGATGGAGTGGGATTATCTTTTAATGCTTCGATGTTAGCAATAAGAAGATTGACATTCAACAATTTTTCACGAAGAATATCGTCTTTGATTGTTAGAAGAATATCAGTATCAATCCCTCCAACTTCCGGGATAACAATCTCCACCACCTCTGAGCTGACGATCTCAGCATCGGGAGGTGATGCATCGACATAATCGATATCCTCACCGTAGGGAGAATCGTCATCACTTGAAGTAGAATCATCGTTGAAATCGACGACAATCTCAGAGGGTTCTTTGAAAGCTTCAAGAGGGGTATGATTGTTACAAAGAGGCATATCACACACACTGTCAGGAATACCCTCGGACTCACTTAGGATCGGGACAAGGTTCTCAACACTAGACTTTATTACTTCGTCCGATTCCGTTGCCGGAATAGTGTCAAGATGCTCATCCTCCATTATGAGAGAGTCAACGGGCTCCTCGGTTAATAAAACGGGTGTGACTGCAATGGTATCGTCCTCGTCATCATCGTAGCAAATAGGAATCTTCCAATATCGATCTTTAGCCGCTAGCTCTTCCACAATTTGCTTTTCTTCTTCCTCCTTCTTTTGTCGAATATTATCACTCCAAGCTTGAAAAGCAATTCGTAATTTTTCCATACCTTTTTCTAGAGGAGTTGAATCAACGACGGG
>BQNB010030559.1:0-54773 GCA_026074375.1 Tanacetum coccineum | reverse complement strand
ACGTACTGATAGTTCGAGATTTTCCTGATGTATTCCCTGAGGACTTGCCGGGTCTTCCTCTGACTCGACAAGTGGAATTTCAAATTGATATGATACCTAGTGCTGCACCTGTAGCATGGACACCTTATCGATTGGCGCCTTCTGAAATGAAAGAGTTGTCGGAGCAACTGAAAGAACTATCTGACAAGGGCTTTATAAGACCCAATTCCTCACCTTGGGGAGCTCCGGTCTTGTTTGTCAAAAAGAAGGATGAATCGTTTTGAATGTGCATCGACTATCGGGAACTAAACAAGCTGACAGTGAAGAATCGTTATCCACTCCCAAAGATCGACGATTTGTTTGATCAACTACAAGGATCCAGTGTTTAATCTAAGATAGACCTGCGATCAGGTTATCACCAGCTTCGAGTACAGGAAGAGGATATTCCAAAAATGGCATTCCGAACTTGATATGGTCATTACGAGTTCCAAGTTATGCCATTTGGCTTGACGAACGCACTAACGGTATTTATGGACCTCATGAACCGCGTGTGCAAGCCATTTTTGGATAAATTTGTGATTGTCTTTATTCACAATATCCCTATCTACTCCAAGAATAAGAAGAAGCATGAAGAACACCTTAAGGCAGTTCTAGAATTGCTTAAGAAAGAGAAGTTGTATGCTAAGTTCTCTAAATGTGAATTTTGGATTCCTAAGGTACAATTTCTTGGCCACGCGATTCGTTAATTCTTAGGTCTTGCTAGGTATTACCGAAGATTCATCAAAGGATTTTCAAAGATTGCTAAGTCAATGACCAAGCTTACTCAGAAAGGAGTTAAGTTCGATTAGGGAGACAAGCAGGAAGCCGCCTTCTAGTTATTAAAGCAGAAGTTGTGCAGTGCGCCAATTCTAGCTTTACCTGAGGGAAGCGAAGATTTCATAGTCTATTACGATGCGTCACATAAGGGATTGGGTGTTGTATTAATGCAAAGAGAGAAAGTAATTTCTTATGCATCACGCCAATTAAAAATTCATGAGAAGAACTATACAACTCATGATTTAGAACTTGCATTGGTAGTGTTTTCTCTGAATCTTTGGAGACATTATTTGTACAGAACCAAGTGTACGGTGTTTACGGATCACAAGAGTCTACAATACATTCTTAATCAAAAGGAGCTGAATATGAGGTAGCATCGTTGGTTAGAACTGCTCAGTGATTACGACTGTGAGATCCGTTACCACCCGGGGAAAGCGAATGTTGTTGCTGATGCTTTGAGCAAGAAGGAGCAGAGTAAACCATTAAGAGTTCGAGCCTTAGTGATGACTATTATCTTAGATCTTCCTAAACAAATCCTGAATGCTCAGACTAAAGCACGAAAACCAGAGAACATCACGAACAAAGATGTTGGAGGTATGTTGATTGAAAATTCTAAGGATCCAGAGAAACTTAGAATGGAAAAGTTGAAACCCCGTGCGGATGGAACTTTATGCTTCAATGGCAAGATTTGGTTGCCATGTTATGGTGATTTGAGGACCGTGATCATGCACGAGTCCCATAAGTCAAAATACTTTATTCATCCGGGTTCTGACAAAATGTATCAGGACATGAAAAAGCTATATTGGTGGCCCAATATGAAGGCCAACATCGCCACCTATGTTAGCAAATGTCTGACATATGCTAAAGTCAAGGCCAAACACCAAAGGCCATCAGGATTGTTGGTACAACCCGATATACCTTACTGGAAGTGGGACAATATCACTAAGGATTTTGTCACGAAGCTTCCTAAGTCGTCACAAGGATACGACACTATTTGGGTGACTGTCGATCGACTTACTAAGTCTGCAATCTTTGTACCCATAAGGGAAACTGATCCCATGGAGAAACTAGCAAGAATGTACCTAAAGGAAGTGGTCACGAGGCATGGAATCTGTGTCTCCATCATTTGTGATCGTGACCCGAGGTTCACGTCGAATTTCTGGAGGCGACTTTAGAAGGCTTTGGGTACTTACTTAGATATGAGTTCTGCGTAGCATCTACAAACTGACTGGCAAAGCGATAGAACAATTTAAACTCTCGAGGATATGCTACATGCTTGTGTGATCGACTTCGGAAAGGGTTGGTTAACCATTTGCCGTTGGTCGAGTTCTCATATAACAACAGCTATCACGGTAGCATCAAGGCAACACCATTTGAAGCACTTTACGGTCGAAAGTGTCGTTCACCTGTGTGTTGGGCCGAGGTTGGACAAGTGCAACTCATTGGTCCGGAATTAGTTCAAGAAACAATAGAGAAGATCATCCAGATCAAGCAAAGGATGCAAGTCGCCCGTGATAGGCAAAAGAGTTACGCCGATTTAAAGCGTAAGCCGATGGAATTCCAAGTTGGGGATAAACTTATGCTTAAAGTTTCGCCTTGGAAAAGGGTCATACATTTTGGCAAACGGGGGAAGTTGAACCCTAGGTACGTTAGACCATTCAAGGTGTTGGAAAAGGTTGGATCTGTTGCATACAAGCTTGAGCTTCCTGAAGAGCTGAGCAGGGTTCACAATACGTTTCATGTATCCAACTTGAAAAAGTGTTATGCCGATGAACCATTAGCCATTCCGTTGGATGGACTTCATTTTGATGACAAGCTTCAATTCGTCGAGGAACCAGTAGAAATCATGGATCGTGAAGTTAAACGATTTAAGCGAAGCCGCATTCTAATAACTAAGGTGTGAAGATTAAAGAATTGTTGTAAGCTCAGATTGTTTAGATCTTATATCTAGGATTAACAATAACATTGAACATAGAATATGTATAGCGGAATTAACATAAGAACAATGATATTCAACAAGGTGTTTCTTCATTAATAACCAAACGTTCCTAACAGCCCCAATTCTAGATGATCAATTCTAGAACGTGTTATCTAAACTATAACAAGGAATCAAAGATCCTTGAGGCTGAAACACACAAATTCTAGGCGTCCACTTAGAGGACTTGACGCCTAGACACACACACACACTTTTCTGGTGTTTACATCTTTGACACACAGAAAACTATACGACCTATATCTCTTTATATACTAGAGATATTAGGTTTACAAAGGATAAGAACAAATAAAGATGTTAATAAATCTTTTTAACATTTAAGTTTATCTTCAGAATCTTCAAAATCTTCCATCTTTTGAAGAATTCCTCCTTTGTCTTTTAAGTCTTTCATCTTTCATATGTTTTGTCTTATCAACTCAAATATAATTCCCAACAATTGCTAGTTTGAAAAGGAGGGTCAAGAAGCTTGAAAAGAAAAATAAGTCAAGAACTCATAGGATGAAGAGATTATAAAAAGTTGGTTTGACAGCTAGGGTAGAATCCTCTGATAATGAAGAAAGTTTAGGTGAGGATGCATCCAAACAGGGGAGGATTGATGCTATTGATGCAGATGAAGAAATTACCCTGGTCAATGTTTAAAATGTGGATGAAGAGATGTTTAATGTGAATGTTTTAGATGGTGAGGAAGTGTTTGTTGCAGAACAAGAAGTTGCTGCTAATAAGGAAAATGATGAAGTTAATGTTGTTGAAGAAGTAGTTGAAGTTATTAACACTGCTAAGCTAATTACTGATGCAACAACTGTTAGTGCTGCTACAACAACTACTGCTACAATTACAACTGTTGATGATATTACTTTGGCTCAAGCACTTATGGAAATAAAAAGTACAAAACCCAAGGAGAAAGGGGTTGTTATACAAGAGCTGGGTGAATCTACAACAACAATATCTTCACAACTATCTTCACAACAATCACAGGACAAAGGTAAAGGAATATTGATAGAACCTGTGAAGCCTATGAAGAAGAAAGATCTAATCAGGCTTGATGAAGAAGTTGCTTTAAAATTACAAGCTGAATTTGATGAAGAAGAAAGACTTGCAAGAGAGAAAGCTAAAAAAGAAAAAGAAGCCAATATTGCCTTGATTGAAACATGGGATGATATACAGGCAAAGATTGATGTTGATCATCAATTGGCTGAAAGATTGCAAGCACAAGAACAAGAAGAGTTGTCTATTGAAGAAAAGGCTACATTATTTCAACAACTCTTAGAGAAAAGAAGAAAGCATTTTGAAGCTAAAAGAGCAGAAGAGAAAAGAAACAAACCACCAACAAAATCTCAACAGAGATAGATAATGTGTACTTACCTAAAGAACATGGAAGGATACAAGCTCAAAGATTTGAAGTTGAAAGAGTTTGATTCTATCCAAGAGATGTTTGACAGAGCATTCAAAAGGGTAAATACATTTGAAGACTTTAGAACAGAGCTGGTGGAAGGCAAATGTAACAAATCACATTTTCACACCTTTTTATATCAATGAACATCCAATTATTTATTTTAAACTTTTACGCGTTCACTTTAAATTTCCAACGTTTAGCTAAATCGCGTAAACTAAAAATCAACATTTAACGTAAATGGACATCAAACAATTAAAAGTTTACGTCAAACAAGTGTTATATAATTATTTGGAGGATAATTATTAACTTTCCATATTTTATTTTTATTGGTCACGTAATACGTTTACGTTTCGCAATTAAATACGTTTAGACATTCCCAGAAACACCAAAACTTATCTACGCTTCAACAAATACCTATTTTTATACCCAATGCTCAAAGTTTTATAAAAATTCACCTATGTTATCCATGTAAGCTGAATTGTACATAAAATAAATAAACTAAACCATACAATGTACAAGTATTACATTTATATTCAACCTTTACAACTTGTAACTTCAATATTATACTAGATATTTTGCAAGATATCAAAAACACCACTTGTACTCCCTCCCTCCCCTAAAATTCAGTGCCAAGGTGCACCCTAGGGAACCAAGAGCTCATAAATGATCAACTAGGACTTATACAAATACAACTCTTTATGTTTTATGTACATGACTAGTAGAATTGACTAAAGACTTTCCTTAATTCCCTCATTGTGTCTTGGACTAGTCAAAGTGATATATATAGGAAGCAACTAGTAATAATACACACACACTTCGTTCCTTAAGGTGAAAACAACACAAGTTCTCCCTTTTTGCTCCTCCTATCCCACGGCCAAACCAAAAACCCCTACATAATCCATACAAATTTTATCTACAACATTTACAAGTATTCATACATCATATCTAAGATATCCTAAGGTGTTTAGAAGGTTTAGTTTGGGGTTTACAAGTGTTAAAGCAAGAAGGTTCAATATTATGGTTTTCTTTGGATTAGGGTTTTGTAAGACTTTGAAGCTAGGATTTATTTGCTAAATAAGGGTTTAGATCATATTGTTCATCACCATACATCATATTAAGGTTATTGATATTGAAAACTTAACTATACTTATATATATAACTTAATATACATATATATAATTAAAATCAAAATACCAAATAATAAGAGAGAGTAATTATTCCGTAAGGGTTTTAAAAGATTACTTTTAACCAAAGTAAATCAAAAAAAACCTTCCCGGGTCGTTTCTCGACGAGGCGTGAATTGAGAATCGTGATTAACTTCGTGATCGCGTAATTGAATAATTCAATGATTTTTGATTTGGGATTCTATTTCTACAATTAATATGCAAGAACAAATAAAAGCAAGCTAAAAACGAAAGCAATTAAAGTTAAAACACGAAAAACGATAACGGGATCAAAACCCGAGCTTTAAAAACATAAATCTCCAAATTTTAACCTTACAAATGCAAATTTAATTTTTAAATGTCCTAAATGATAAAAAAAATTAGAAAAAAGAATTATATTTTTTTGACTTTTATATTTTTTATTATGAATTAAAAACTAATTTAATCTAAAAATATTATTAAAAATATTAAACTAACTTGGAAATTTCTAAAAAATTCAGGAAAAGTGCTTTGAACAATTTTAAGCCTAGGAAAAATAAAATGGTTTACACAGTTTATTGAAATAAGCTGTTAAAAAAGCTAAATAGGGCTGAAAGGCTTAATAGCTAAAAATGGTTTAAAAGAAAAATAAGGTGAAGTTATAACGAAAAAGACCCAAGGGCGAGTTGGCAGTGAGTGGTGGTGTTAAGGTGTTGGGTGTGTGAAGGGGAGGTCACAGGTTCGACCCCTGTGGCCTCTCTTTTTATAAAATATTTTTTTTGGTTTTCTTTTTAAAAAGCTAAAATATAAGCAAAACTAACAAACTTTAAAATTTTTTTTTGCTAAAACAATAAAATAAGCTAGAAATAAGCTTATAAAAATGACAGAATTGGTTTTTAAGCTAAGTGGCTAAAAGGCTAAACTGTTTGGCTTTTTGAACTAAATAAGCAAAAAAGAAAACTTAAATAAGCTATAGCAGACTTACATCTAAACCTAATAAGCACTCATGAATGAAAAAGAAGCAGGCAAAATAAGATAAAAAGCAACCAAAAGCTTAAGGACTTTTGACAAACTATGAGCTAAGATTAAGCACTAAAAAGCTATAGAAAATAAGCTAAAAGTTTAAAACAGATAAAGAGCTATAAGTTAATGAAAAAATTAAGCTAAAATTAAGCACATAAGATAAAGACATTAGGCTAGAATCATTACTTAAAAGAGACAGACTAGGCTACTATTTTTGCTTTTTGGAATGAAAGGACACTATAAGCAGCTTATTTAAAAGACTCAATAAGCTACTTAGAAAAGCTAACTAGCTTGAGACAACCTGACCCTAGACCTAATAAGCAATAGTAACTATAAAATAAGCACAATGTATAAGCTAAAAATACTAAAAGGTATAAAAGAGAGTTGGACATAAAAAGGGTTTTAAAGGACTTTAGACTAAATTCTAAGCTACAAATAAGATTAAATAAGCATTTGAAATAAGCTATAGACTAAAAACAGATTAAGACCTTTACTCTAATGACTCAAATAAGCTGAAATTAAGCTAAGCAATTAAGGAAATAAACTGGAAAAGGAAAAATGAAAATGACAGATTCAAACTTGTTTTTGGCTATTTAAAATGAAAAGGCTAATAAGAACTAAGACTCAAAAGCTATATTTGGCAAACTACAAAATAAAGACAGAATGAGCTTATGATATAATAAGCTAATTTTAAAAAGAGCTAAGCTAAATTAAGATAAGCAATTACCTTAAAAGATCTGCACACTAAAGCTTCCTAAGAGCAAACCTCAACTCCTCCTTCTTGACTGTGTTAGATTCAATTTACTCAAAAGGCCTTTCTAAAAAAAACTACTAACTTAAAATAGATGGATGTTGATCTATATTAAACTTATTTGAACACTTAAACATTGTACCTTAAGCATACTCATGAGAATCCAAAAATCAAATAGTTTAGTGTACTTTTGAAATAGCAAGCTTTGAGAATTTGATCAACCACTCTAAAAAAAAAAAAAAAAACTAAAAACCTAAACACAATTTAATCAAGCTTATAAAACTATCAATTAGATCTAAACGAGACTTCTGAACTGGCTTAATAAACCAAAAGCATTTTAAAACCTAATTTGACCCTTATATGGGTTATTGGGGTTGATAGTTTGATTAGGTAGATTGGGGAAGGACTAATCTCTTATCCCAAACACCCCTTTAAAAATCCAAAAACCATTTTAAGCTATAACAGGATTGGAAAACTTGTAAAAAAACTAAAAACAGATTGAGAATAAGGCTAAATAAGAACAAATAAGCAATTAAAACACAAAGATAAGCAATAGAAATAAGCAAATAAGAATAAGCAGTTTTAAAGCAAAATAAGACAGTTTTAACTCAAAACATAAGTAAATGACATATAAGCAATAAGCAAGCATAAATAAGCAATGAACAACATAATAAGCAATAATAAGCAGTAAATAAGCAGTTTTAAACCAAAATGAGAAAAGGAGAGAGTACCTTGCCCTTTGCTCTAAACAAGGGCAAACAAGCTCAAAAGAGCTTTGTCTACAAGCTAGTAAAGTCCATATAAGCCTTTCCCTTTTTGGCTTATCTTCCATTTTAGCTTTTTGAGTGATTTTTAGTGAAAATGACTTAAGCTATATAAACTATGGAAAAGTTTATATAGCTTAAGTAAAACAGCTTAAAAGACAAGGAAAAGAGCTTAAGAGAACTTGACAAACATTTTAAAACATAAAGTGCATTAATCTTAAAAAACAGAATTTAACATAAAAACATTAATTTCATTAAACTTAAAAAATAGTACAAGACTTTTAAAAGAAAGTACAATAAGCTGGAGAAAGTACAATAAAAACTTAGAAAACTACTTAAAAACTTATAAAAAAACTTGATAAAAACTCCTCTCTGTCTTGTGACAATGGTCCTCCATTTATAGCTGGCTTTAGAAGCCTCTAGGTCTTCA
Organism: Tanacetum coccineum; assembly: GCA_026074375.1. Taxonomy (NCBI): domain Eukaryota; kingdom Viridiplantae; phylum Streptophyta; class Magnoliopsida; order Asterales; family Asteraceae; genus Tanacetum; species Tanacetum coccineum. The sequence goes on along the minus strand of BQNB010030559.1, from coordinate 46,482 downwards.
AGTTGTGCTTCTTATGTGAGGAGGATAGGAGAGTGCTCTCCAAGCCTTGAATTATGGCCATTGATATTTATTTGTGCTTCTTAAACCCTCATCATAACCTTTGATTCGTTTTGTCCAATAAGCTTCCATAGGATTACCAAGGTGGAGTTGTCCTCTTCTGGGGTGGGGTTTTAGTTGGGTTTTATGCTTTGTCGTGGTACAGGGCAAAGGAAAGGGATGGGTGAATAGTAATGGGATTGGCGGGAAAAAGGTTTAGGTGCAGGGTTAACAGGAGTTAGGGGTTAGGGACTAACGGTGTAAAGATTAGGACTAAGGGTGAAATGGTTTAGGGACTAGAGGTGTAATAGTTTAGGGACTATCTTTGTTAGTCCCCAAGGACTAACAATGTAAAAGGCTTAAGGGTTTATGGTTATAGGCTAGTGGGCTTATGAACTTGGGTCGGTTTAAGTGGTTTTGGACTTTGGGCTTTTTAAACTATAAGGCTTATAGATTAAGGCTTAGTGGGATGTCCCGACCTATTAAATGGGTGCGGGTTGGCCCATTTAAGATGCACATGTCTTCGGCTTTGATCTTTCACGCTCTTTCCATTCCCGTGCTCGGTTTTGTCGATTTTGGCTTTATTTTTGTCCTTTAGTGAATATCCGTTACCTGCACATCATAAATAGCAAAACAAACATATATTTGGCATTTTATGTCCGTTTTTGGATATTTAGGCTCGTTTTTATAGGTAAAAGGTATGTGTAATTAAGCACATACCAAAATCCCCCATACTAAACTATTGCCGTGTCCTAGAGCAATGCCATAAGTAAACACTTTAGAAGACTAAGAGTCTTAATCCCCCGTGACTAATTACCTCGAAAAGTAGCTAAGTGTTCATCAAAGGGGATTAAAGAATCATTAGTTTTGAAAAGCTCCATTTTGACCATTTTTAAATGTTTACACTAAGTACCACACATATATTTTTTTTTATTTTTCCTTTTTCTCATTTTTTTATACTTTTCTTTTCAGCAACTAACTAGAATGTTTGGACTTTCGTTATTTTCATTACTTTAGGGTCATAGAACAAGAAGCACTTCAATCTTAAAATGCCCAAAAAGATAAATTCATCATCTCCGATTTTTCACTTGTCCCAAACCAAGCTTAAAAACGAAATCACCGTTAAAAATAAGTTAAGATGCTATGTAACACCCCCAAAAATGTGTCGCAGCGGAAATATGTCCGGGGGCGTTACTTCATAATACACAGCGCTAGATACAAGAGAACGACCTCTAAATGTGTCGTTTGAAAAGTAATCTCGTTGATTTCTTTGAAATTGATATAACATTTGTCCCATAATTGCATCACAATGAAAAGCTTGAAAATAACCCAACGAGATTTGATCATTTGTATGTAAGTAGAAATCCATAAATGAAATCTTGTCAATTTTAGACTCCATTGCACATCAAGTAAGCCAAGCATCTAATTCACCTGAGAAAAACATGCTTAAAAGTGTCAACATTAAAGTTGGTGAGTTCATAGAGTTTTGTAAGTATAAATGTAAATGTTGGAATCCAAAGATTTATAAAGTATGTATGATTATTTCAATCCTTATAATAATCGCCAAAAATGTAAGAGTAAATGTAGAACCAAAAGAGTCTAGTGTTTATTGCTTCGCCGCAATATAATGAAAAGTGTTCAAAAATTAGTAATGTTCAATAAGTAGTATGGACAGTGAAATCGTTGATTTTCCAAAATGTATGGGTCTACTATAACAGATACAGTACCACATAAATAATATCTACTGTTGCACTAAGCTCATGACACTGAAGCTCGACATCTATGTATGCAATTTAATGCAAATAAAGGCCCGTGTAGATGTTCAAACCCGTAACATCCAAATTGTTCCGACATGTATGCATTCGTGTTTCAGTACGGTCGAAAAGCGTCCGTGTACATGGTAGTGCGTTGTTATCTACCCGGACGGGGGAGTTCATTCCCAATAGATCTATTCACAGCATTCGCGCTCCCTCAACCGGTCCTCCGGTCAAGAAATTAACGGTTCATGATAGGGGGACTTCATGGCAATAGAGTAACTTAGGCAAACCACGTAAAAAGGGAAATTCTCACATAAAGTACTTGTGTCCAAAGTAAAAGTAACCATTGTATTCGTAAATAGCTTTGAGTACTTAAATCCATAAGTAGAAAAGAGTGTGATATAAATCAAGTAATTGAGTTTGTAATGAGTATGTAAACAATTTCGTAAACGTGTATGCAAATGAGTATGTGACAAAGTATGAAACCAAGTTTGTAATCAACCATGTAATTGTGTTTGTAATGAATTGCAAAATCAAGTATGTAAACCAAGTGTGTAGAATAGTATGTAAAAGATATTGTAAACGAATATGTAAACAAGTTGTATTGAGCATGTATTCTCCCCCGAGATTTGTAAAGTAAATGTAAAACAAGTGAAAGAGGGGCTATAAACTCACATCGATGATGAAGAACGATTGGCGGGAATGTACACATTGAGTACAAGACGAAACGGAAACTGGAACGGCTCGACCAAGAAGTTGCGGTTTATCTTAACGGCTATGACCCACTAGCCTAGGATGATGTACTTGGTTTTCCGATGAATGAGTACGTCAACGTGACACGTTGATAAAAGATTTAGATTTAAAGTTGTAATAGTTTGGTGGTTGGTTAAATAAATAAATAAAAAAGTAAACGCAAGGTGTGTAATATATTCTGCATATATTACACAATGAAAAATGAACGAATGTATAACTCATACTGTGAATTATATAACAAACTACCCAACCAAAAAGGATAACTCGAAGCGTATATAATACACGACATATGTTATATCTAAAAGATGACAATTAAAAATAAAATGGTCTAATTATATAATACTTGCCTTGTATTATATAAGAAAGATGATAAAATAAATGAAACTAAATAATTCGAAACGTTTTAAGGTTGTGGATTAGATAAGTGAAATTTCTAAAATCATAGTTTACGTTTGATTGTCGGGTCATTGCGATTTAATAATTCTTAAGACATTTCAAGATAATAAATGAAGTAGATTTGTAAAAATTTACTAAACGTAGCAATTTAAAAAAAAAAATCTCGGCATGACCTATTCATTTATTTAACGTTTTCCATAGTAACAAAAGTTAACCATTTTCCTTTAATTGGATCAATCCATGTTGCAAATCCAAACATACCCCTTAACAGTCTTTATCACCAATCCAAACACTCTAGATATGTTATTAAACACCAAAACAAAATAATAAATAACATAATTATTTAACCATTAAACCACCATTTTAGATTCGGTTTTAATATATAATATATAAAATATATATAGTAAATATATATATATATATATATATATATATATATATATAAATCTTTTTTTTATCTGATTAATATCAAAAAGTCTTTAAGGTGGGGTGGTGGGTTATAGAATCCCAGCACACCCCTTGTGCGTTAAACAACCAAACACACTCTTATGGCATTTCTGCTATTCCAAACGCTCCCTTATTATGTTTCTTCCAAAACCAAACACCCCTATCGCTGTTATAACCTAAACCAAAACGCTCCCCTGCTGTAAGCTTAAACCCAACACCAAAACTCACACTGCAGGTGCTTGGTATGAGCGATCCAAACGCAACCTCCTTTGGCGTGTTATTCCCAAGATCCAAACCCCCTTACATGGCTGTTGACCACAATTCCAAACGCACCCGAAGGCTGAACCAAACACCCTCATGGCTGCTAACAACAACCAACGCATCCTATACTTTTTATAAACCCCAAACGCACCCTTACGGTCGTTTAATACTTAAACCGGACACACCCCTTAGTGGGTCTGTTAAACCAACGCACCCTTGTGGTGTTATTTCAAAACAAAACGCACCCTAGTGCTGATGAAGACACAAACCAGCATCACCCTCATCTGTTAAACCTCACGTACCCATTTTTCGTTTATAAATCAAACGCACTTTGTTGCGTGTTTATGTCAAATGCTTATTCAAATCTCCTTATTTCATTCACAAATAATCGGATTAAAAGTTTCCCAAAGCTACTTATCTCCTCTATCAAAATGCTGATCAGATATGCACAATTAATAAAGGATCCCAAGCAGCCCCTCATTAGGTTTCGAGTTATGCTATGTTGCGACTTATATAAGACACTAAAATTTGTTAAATGAAAATTTATTATTCGGTAGTACTTATTAGTGAAATGAATTCCAACACTTATATAAGACACAAAAATATAAACTTTTATCGAACTTCCTAACTAATAAAATCAAAATTAACAACCACGCATTTTCAAAAAGTGTTAGTGGAATTTGAAACGCGACATGCCTTTACATTGGAGGCATGTTGGAGAATTTTAAAAACTCATTCTGCTTGGAAAGAAATTGAGATGCCTTCATTTAACCAGAAACATAATAGTGAAGTTTAGTTTAAGTTTCTAATTTTTATTGTAATGTTTTTTAAATGTATTTGAATAAGCATGTAATTGTTTTTTATTTAATGAATTTTAATTTTGTTGTTAATTTAAAAAAAAGATGTAGGTCGCTTTAAGGTCGCCCGTAAGTCGCCTGAGAGAAAACTGATGTGGCAAGAAAAATATAAATCGCCCGATGTCCTTACTGTGACTAGCTGAAGAATACTAGTAATTTTAAGATCAAACCAAGAACAAGAATGAGATGTGGGGTTGTGATATTAGAGAGAGATTGGATGGAAAATGGATGAATTGTATAAAATGTGATATGGAAAAATGGAACAACCAACCCTCTCCAAGGCTAGGAGAGGGACTTATATAGTTCCTATAGAGGCCGGCCATGGGCTAAGTTGGGCCTCCCATAGGCCTTGGGCCTGACTAGATTACTAATCTAATCCTTTCACTAACTACGAGCTAAGACTTGTTACAACTTGGAAGTGACCGACACTTTTCGTGTTTCCAACAATCTCCCCCTAAGGGAGGTCACTCCAATTTACAAAACTTTAAACCTAGCATACTATGCTTTATCTTTAGTCTTTAGCTCGTACTCTTGACTTTCTCTTGTGAATATGTTGTAGTGATCATTGATTTCTGGATAGAGCTTGTTCCTTGAACTTGTATTTGACATTGTGATCTTGAGCATCTTGAGATCATCAACCAAGCATAATCTCTTCGCCATCTTGAAACTTTGCCATCTTGTGAACTTGCGACTTCTGGACCGACATGCTCATACCACTCTTGATTTGATGACTTGGAAAGCTTTAATGTTGCATCTTTCTTGAAGTTCTTTAACTTTAACACTTCGACACTTCGAGAAAGACGTGCAGTATCAGAGTAGCGGAAGTCTTGAAACATGTACTTGAGCTTTCATTTGTCGGTAGGGTATGAGCATGTGGCTATGGATCTTTGTGAGACAGCTGGAAACAGGTACCTTCACCACCTTCTTTAAGTATCCTGCAATAAAACAGTTAGCAATAAAGTGGGGGGACGAATATGGCTTTGTCATTCGCCCAGGTTTGGTTAGAGTAACCTTCAAATCCGTGAGGATCGACCTGTGATCAGATAGATTCAATTTAAGAAGAATCTTCTTGACAGGATTTCCAGCTGTAGTATTGAATCTTTCTAACACATAAGTATTAGATTCATCGTACTCAGCATGTTCTCATTATCGGAACGTCTCAAAGCAGACAGCACGATAAGAGTGAACCAGTGAGTTACTATCTCACCGATTGATATAGAAAATTGATTTGAAAATCAATCGGTGTATCACTTGCAAAATTGTTTTTGTGACACACCGAGAGTGTTAATCATTTCAAAAATTCATTAACAACCGTTGATCCATTTCCTGGAACAAGTTTGATTCTTATAGAATCGCACCATCGTTTCTTTCCAGTTGTCACAAGTTTGATTCATAAAGAATCGCACAAGTTACCTACCATGAGCTTGTTTGATGTTGGCTCAAGCAGGATTTCCATCTTCATTGTGAATACCTAAGTATCACTCGGATGTTCTGGCAAAATCACAAGGATCTTGCGTAGGACTCTAATGATATTACTTGATATTCACATTGTGTGAGATAACAAGCTAAATTATGACAAGTGTCCTAATGAGATTAATGGATGATCTCTTTTGGCTCTAGACTCAATAGTGCACTTTTTTTATTTTAGTGGATCTTCTTTTTTTTTCTATATATTTTTTTATATCTTACTTCTTTTTTTTTTTTTGATTAGATTTTTTTTTTTTTTTTTTTCTTTTTTTTTTTTTTATTATTTTTTTTTTTTTTTTTTATTTTTTTTTTATTCAATTTTTTTTTTTATTTTTGGAGGCTGGCGCTAAGTGACACCTTTTTCATATCAACTACTCCGGAGTGAGAAAGTCAATAGAAATGAGTGTATCTCCGTGAGTTTTGAAACAAAGTCTTTCCGACTTTGAGTGGCTGGGAGGGGTTTGTGCATAGCGTCACTGGGTCCATGACTGTCTTCAATGTCAGACAACACCTAAGTGTTTCTGACAGCATATGTATTGACCCGGTTTCTGCCTAAGTGTATGGAGGGCTTCTTTCTTTTCACCCTTTATCCTTACATTTCTTTTTCATTCTTCAACCCCTTCAATGCTTACCGAGACTTCATAACTAACACCTTGTTGGGTTTGTTCCAGTGTTAGCTCCATCTCAGTCGGCATTATTCCCGATTCTCACTTTTTCTCCTTTTTAATCATACCTAAGGACATCTATACTAACTAGTGGATATCCCTGGGTAGATCCCTCCGGTTCTGGCTGGATCATGGGATTTGAATACCTATACCTAACCACCTTATAACTCTATAAAATTAAGTACATGGTCGGTCTTTTAGGGTATTCCATCACCATTACAAACCAAAATCATTGAAAAATTCATTCAAAGTGTTTGATATAAATATCAAAAGGTTTACACTTTGAATGTTTTAATCATCACTAAAAGCTCCCCCTTAACATGTGCATCGTAATCGTAGTACATGCTAAGTGTGGAGTGCATCGAGTCCATTTTAATTGATTACTTCTGTCAATATACATTAAGTCCAGGTTAATCACATTTTCTCCCCTTATCCAAAATGTTAATCCTTTGATATTTTGGATATCAATTGATTAACCGTTCGGGGACAAAATGATGTATTCTAGCAAAATGGAACATATTATTGCTCCCCCTCAACATTTGAGGGATTATAAGATGGTGCCGAGTACAATTATTTGAAAGACTTTGAATTTACTAAGAAATTCTTGAAAAATTTGTACTCGAGCACATCTTATTTTTCACCAAAAATCTACACTAGTTATTAACATATTCACAAGATAAAATTATTTACGAGGATTGACCTTATAAGATGAGAACAACATATGATAAATCACTAGGTCCTTTGAAGTAGTCGTAGTCAGCCCCCGTAGGTCTTCACCAACAAATCTCTCCAACTCGCATGATCCTCCTGTCCTTTAGTCATTTATCAATTGCTTGAATCATAGCTCTTGCATTTACTTTGTCACGTTGCTCCAAAAAAAGTCTGAGGCAGATATCCATTCTGATTCCTTTGAGGCGGTCATTCATAGCAGGTGTCCGAACATTATCGAGAGTACCATCGCTAACTTGTGTTTTTAGTTCGTCAATGCGCATCAATCTGTTCTTCTTGTCTTGTTCTCATAGATGAATTCCTCTGGGATCGTGGAGTTGGTGTGTAAGGTCTCTTCTTCTCAAATTGTGATCTGTACGTGGCAGGCTTTGTGAGTGGAGTTTCTTTTGATGCTTTCAACACCATTGAAGGTCTCCCACACGTCTTTGGATGACAACACTCTTGTGACATTCTTAAGGAGACATTAATATGCAATACGTTCTTCAACGTTGAGATTTGTCTCGTTTCCCTGCACTGAGAAGAAGCGCATGTCTTCAAATGTCTTTGGATCCGAAGTCTTTGTGGAAGTCGCCTTCTTTGACTTGTAAAGAATGTATCGTCCCTCCGTAAAAGTAATCCAGGTCAAGATTCTTGTAGTTTGCCATTCGACTAATTTCCACCTGTGTGATAACAATAATTCTTCTTTTCTGAGTAGAAGTCACGAGCTGGATTCCCTTGTTGGGGAGGGTTCCCCCCCCCTAACAACCCCCCCCCCCCCCCCCCCCCCCCCCCCCCCCCCCCCCCCCCCCCCCCCCCCCCCCCCCCCCTTTTCTGTGGTTGCCCCCCCCCCCCCCCCCCCCCCCCCCCCCGGGGGCTCGCAAATGCCATAGAATGTCTTCCACTTTTTGCCCCAATGTGAGATTCCCCAGAGAGCGAATTTGTCGTAGTTGACTATCATTTGACTCCACATTGAGTTGGGCACTAAGTCTTCTATCCATTTAATATGCCCGTAATCTGCAGCCTTGGTCTTCGTAACTGAAGTAGAGTACTTGCGGCTTGACTCACCACCACGTAGGTACTCAAGGTCGTTATTGATGAAGTGATGAAACGGTATAACATGACGACCTTGAGAATTTGGAACCAACGGTAGTGGCTTTCGCAGATCATGAGGATATTGGCGGCCTTCGGGGTTGATCCAGTCCAATTTTTCTGTTGTGGCTTTGTAGACTTCTTCACAAAAGTATTCAAGTTCAGTCAAGCTCTTGCATGTTCCTTTCATCAGCTCAAATGTTGGACCTGCTAACAATTCAGGTGTTAGTGTTTTAACATTTAGCCGGTTCATCACAAAAGCGGAGAAGTCAAATGTAGTGTCTGTTAGCTCATCGAATGACTCTCGAGGGTCTTGTCTTCTTGCCAGATTCCCCCCCCCCCCCCCCCCCCCCCCCCCCCCCCCTAACAGATTGCTTAGCCAAGGTTGGACAGATTCATGAACGGCAGGTACAGACTTGTTCCATGCATGATCAGGAGAAGGTAGTCGTTTAGGTTGTTGAAACCAGTCAGGAAGATGATGGACCTCTTCTTCCGCTTGTTCATCATGGACACCTGTTTCAAACTCCTGGTGTGCAGGTGCTTCAAAGACATCTGTAGATTGCATAGTTTCCTCTACCGGAGCAGATTGGCTAGCAGATTGCTTGTGAGTCTTAGAACCTGTAGTAGTCTTTCCTGCTGTCGTGGTTGTCGTTTCTCTTAGAGCACTGGTAGATTCAGGTTCTTTTCCTGACCTTCTTCTTTTGGACCCCCGGTCTGTTCCAGCGGAGGGTTCTTGATCATCATCTGCTCCGTCTCGAGGTCTTTTTATTGTGACCGTATCGCCATAAGTATCTAGCAGAATTTTGTCGGCTTCATACGCATCAACTAATGCCTTGTAGAGCTGCCTTTGAATGTCTGACCTGTTGATAGAGTTGTTAGCTTCCATCTTGTCAATTAAGATCTTTTTCAGCTCTAGTTCTGAAAGATTAGCAGCTACAGCATGAGACGTCTTGGCTTCCTTTGACGATCGTACCAGAACCTCAGACTCGAGTTGTTCGTTTACTAACTTCTTAATTTTTGGAGTGATCTTCGAGACTTCTTTCTTGACTTGTTCCTTGATTACTTTCTTCATTCCTTCATCGATTGAATCAAGGAATTGTTGATTTTCAGTATGAGCCTCTTCTCGAATTCTATCATACTTCAGTTGGACTGCAACATCTACTGCTTCCTTCAGTTTATTTGCCAGGTACTGGTCAACGATGCCAGGAATGGAAGAGAGTGCTTCAGCATATTGATTTGTTTGTTTGAATTCCGAGAAGTTGTCTTCTAAGGCTTTTAGTCTGTTATCAAAACCAAACAACGAAGCAAAGTCAGGAAGATTTTGAAGTGAGGAGCTTGGAGTAGTAGCCGGTGTCAGGATTGGTGGTTGTTGTAATTGAATGAAGAGAGGATTCGGTGTTGGTGGACGATTGGTTGGTGCAAAGAAGGATGGCTCCGCAATGGCAGTGACAGGAATATCTATTAGAGAGGTGGCTTCAGCATGTTGTCCAAATATAGCATCAACACCGGTATCTTGATTTGGATTTAGCATGTTGGAGACGAAGCCAGATGATACAGAAGAGCTCTGTTGTTGACCATCAGGATTTACCGGAGTTAGGGTCACATGAGTGTCTTCAATTTCAAGATTGGCATTGGTATCTTTGACCGCCTCATTTCCTTGGTCCTCTACATATGTAGCATCTTCATCCGACTTTGCTCCTTCAGCATCCATCCCTTCAACTTCATTGTCACTGTCTTCGTCATCTGATGATGAAACACGAGAGGGTGTATGAACTATAGGATCGAAGGTATCATCTTCATCAGTTTCCTCTTCATGTGTTATTTCATCATCATGAGTTGTGAGCTTTGGATGAATGAAATCATCACCATCATCTTTTGATTCAGTCTGTGCTTCATCATCATCATCATCTTGAACGTTTTCATCATCGTCATTTTCATCATCTTGATCACTCTCATCATCGTCATTTTTATCATCATTTTCATCATCTTGAGCATTCTCATCATCGTCATTTTTATCATCAGCTTGATCATCTTCACTCGACCTCCAGGAGATAACATCATCTGAGTCATAGTCAGGTGCATCGGGAACCCCTGGTGACACACCAGTTCCTTCATCTGCACCAGACCCGCTGGCATGAGAGCTGTGAGTCTCTTTACGGCTTCTCTTGGTGATTATCTTGAGTTGCTCAGCTTCTGTCAACACCGCCTCAGAGATAGTCTCTAACTCTTTAGCCTTCTGCTTTCCTTTTCCCGACTTCTTTTCTTTCTTTTCTTTGGGGACTGTGGGAGGCTTCTGCTTAGTGGTTGCATCAGTATCAGCTTTCTTCTTACTTCCTTTCGTCTTTGGAGGAATCTTTCCTGAAGCAATAGCATAATACTCTTTGTATGATTCAGAGTTGCGGATGTCCTCGTTGGTTAATGCTACTGGCAAGATAGACCCGTACAACTGAGTGTCTTCATTCCTTGAGATGACATTGATTGTTGTGAACATTGGGTCATCTCTGGCATAATGCCAATTTACCTTGTTTCTTCGAGGAATTGAAGGGTCTTTATCCATGACAAAGTTGACGACTAGCTTGGTGAAACGAGGATAGTACATCGCATTGCCCTTCTTCGTATTTTTGTTCTCAATCTGGTAAATGAAGTCCTCCCACAGAAGATATGCATAATCAACCTTCTTGTTATTGTACATTCCCCATAAGATTTGAGCTTGAGAAAGACGAAGACTGTCGTAGGATGGTTTACCACTGAGACATTTGTTGATGATAGCAGCAAATGATCTCCAGGGTTGATGCAGCTTATTGACATTAACATCAGTGATCTTCCTTATTTCTCCAGAGTGACCAAGACTGGCTAGAAATGCGAGTATCTCCTTCTCAAGAGGTGGTTCTTCAAACTTCTTATTACCGACTTTAGGACAAATTTGAAGAATGTCTCTGAATTGATCAAGATTGAGAATGTGCTTTTTGTTATTCATCTTGAATCTGACAGATCGGTTATGAACATAAGCAGAGGCCCAGAATTCTTGCATATAGATCTCTGGAACATCAGCAGAAACTTGGAATGCCTTGTAGAAAGGAGTGAGCTTTAACACATCGTAGACTACTTGAAGAGTTGCTTCCTTTGCATGTGGACATCCGAGACTTAATAGAGTACATTTATATCTTAAGTCGGTTGGCAGGAGCAACTTTAAAGCATATCCAAGCAATCCTGATTGCTATTGAGATTTCTATGAGTCTGTTTAAGAAAGAGTGAGTGCAGTTTATAATGTGACACAATCATTCACGCATGAGAACCTTTATGACTTTTAGCACTTTTAGGATCAATCATCTTAGATAGACTAATAACGCATGAGACAAAGGCACCTATTGCTAACAACTAAGGTTAAATGTAGTTAACTTGGTTTTGTTCAAGCTGTTATGTCTATTTTTAAATAAGAGACTTATTTATTAACCTTATGTTGGAAAAAAATAGATCTTAAGTTGTTATGTCACAAAATTGGTTATGCTTTAACACATTTGCACTCACTTGGATCACACAATAACCTTATTGGTTTGACGCACATAAGTATGCACTAGATCTGGTTCCATTCATTTTACACTCGATCGGTCCATGATAATGTTTACTCGTTCGGTCCTCACTAGGATTCACTCGTTCGGTCCATTCATTGATTCACTCGTTCGGTCCTCACTAGGATTCACTCGTTCGGTCCATTCAATGATTTACTCGTTCGATCCTCACTAGAATTCACTCGTTCGGTCCATTCAATGATTTACTCGTTCGGTCCTCACTAGAATTCACTCGTTCGGTCCATTCACTGGTTCACTCGTTCGGTCCTCACTAGGATTCACTCGTTCGGTTCACTCTACACTGACACTCGTTCGGTCCACACTTTATATCACTCGATCGGTCCATTCAATGATTTACTCGTTCGGTCCTCACTAGAATTCACTCGTTCGGTTCACTCTACACTGACACTCGTTCGGTCCACACTTTATATCACTCGATCGGTTCATATTTCAAATCACTCGATCGGTCCATACGTTTTCATGCTCGTTCGATTCACATAACACTTATATTGTTTTGAGTATGATTGATGTGGATTTAGCATTTAACGAGCAACACTCAAGAAAACCTTAACACTACTCTAGCATATCCAAGAAGCCATGTTACAACAATCCCACACAAAACACATAACATTTATACATCATTTTGCATATTTCTATATTTTTGAGCACAAAACAGTCAAGAACATGTTCAAATCACAACGAATGATAAAACTTGATTAACCTATACATATATTACTCCTAACACTACAAAAGCCCTCAATCAATTTAAAGTTTTAACCACTTTTTGATTTTAGGAACCCTAATTTTAGAATTAGGGCAACTGCGATCAAGAGTGGTGAAAACGATCAATTCCTTTGGGATTCGAGTCGATTAGGTGATGAAGATCAAGATTTAAGTTATACCTTAGAAATGAAAATGAGTGACTATGCTTGTTTGAGATGATGCGATCCGGAGAGTGTGCGTGTGTGTGTTTGAGTGTGTTTGTGTGTGTGGGGAACAGTGAAACCAAACGGGGTGGGGGTGGGATGTCATTTATCATCATTTCGACATTAACACATTTGGCCCCTCTTGTTTAGATGACATATAAGTTTTGCATTTAAGTTTTATAAGGTGAAATCAAGTTAAACTATTAGCACTTTTGGTCCCTAAAGTTTTATACTCGCACACCTATAGACTTAAATTAGCAAACTACACCCTAAAGGCATAAACAAGTAACACATAAGGCACAAGCAAGCTAAACTTAATTAACTTTCTATCAAGAGATATTACGTTATTGTTTAAAAACCTTTTCCCTTTAAAAGCTCATTTTATCAAGACGAAGAGATTTGACATTCTCTCCCCCTCAAACAATGACCCGTTTTCTATTTAAAGAACTGTAGTCGTTGTTTGAGAAGTCAAATGTATCTTGAAAATTATTTTCAGATGATGGAATGATTTTGTATGTGACAAAACAACAAACACCAGGATAAATAAGATTTCTCTTATTTATACTCATAAATGCACTGAAGCGTACATTTATGGAAATATATGAAGCACGGGTTGTGATGCAAAGTAATCACAAGCCTTTGCATGGTCATAAAGTAGACCATGCCCGAGAATAAATTCCCGTTGAGAGGTCAAGATTTCTTTTTGAAATACTTGCCTTTAAGATGATGACCGGGTTGCTATCTGAAATAATAGCAAGCCATTTGGCATGTTTTGAAAATATTTGAAACTTCTGCTCAAACTTCATTTACAGGCTTATATCATTGTTGAATGACATTTCTAAGACCGTAAATGTTATCGATTTTCAGAAGACATGCCATTTGAAAACTGCTTTTGTATTTTTCTCATTTTTTAATTTGTATTTTTGTTTTTATAAAGGTTTTATAAAAATGAAAATCTTTTTGGCTTTTCTAATTTTATATTTTTATCTTTTGTTTTTATAAAATTTATATAAAAAGAAAATATTTTTGGTTTTTCTGAGTTATATTATATACATATGATACAAAGGATATTCGAATAGGTACCACCACTATTCGTCAACGTCATCTGCCAACTTTTTCAGAGTCTCCGGCGTAAAACTTCGCATACCCAGCTTGTTGATTAGAAATTCAATTCTTTCTCGGGGACAGGAGCTTTGGCTAAAGATGTCGCCAATTTGATACTCCGTTATGACAAAGGTAAAGTTCGATCACACCATTTTCAACATGCTCCTTGATGAAGTGAAATCTGATGTCTATATGCTTGGATCTGGAATGTTGAACGTTGTTGCAGCATAAGGCAATAACGCTTTTGTTATCACAGTACATTGGAATTTTATTGAATCCAAAGCCATAGTCGGTAAGTTGTGATCTCATCCAAAGGACTTGAGCACAACAACTGGACAAAGCAATATATTCAGCTTCCGTACTGGATATCGCAGCGCTTTTCTGCCTTTTAGACGACCAGCTCACAAGTCTATCACCCAAAAGTTGTATACTGCCAGATGTGCTACGGCGTGTATCTTGACAACCAGCATGATCCGCATCTGCAAATGCTATTAGTGCAAAGGAAGAATCCTTCGGATACCAAAGTCCCCGATGTACGGTTCCTTTTAGATACCGAAAGATCCTTTTTACCGCATTTAAGTGCTTTTCGGTAGGCCGAGCCTGATACAGGGCACACATGCATATAGCAAATTGTAGGTCAGGTCTACTGGCTGTAAGATAAAGAAGGGTGCCAATCATACCACGATAGTGTGATGGATCTACAACGTTCCCTTCTTTATCCTCATCCAGTTTGGACTTCTCCACCATGGGAGTATCCACTGGGTCACAAGATTCAAAGCCATATTTCTTTAGTGATTCAAGAGCATATTTAGATTGGTTTATGAAGATGCCTCTGGGACTTTGAGAAATCTGTAGTCCTAAGAAAAATGAGATTTTACCCATCATCGACATCTTGAATTTTGAACACATTATTTTAGCAAATAGATCACAAAGTTCAGGAGTAGATGCAGCAAAGATAATGTCATCGACATATATTTGTACCAGTAGTAGTTCCTTGCCTTCTCTACGGATGAACAGAGTAGGATCCACTGAGCCTTTTGAGAAGTCATTGGATATCAGGAATGAAGACAACATATCATACCACGCGCGTGGAGCTTGTTTCAACCCATAAAGAGCTTTCTTAAGCTTGTACACGTAGTTAGGTTTGTCTGGATCCACAAATCCGTCCGGTTGGCTAACATAAACCTCTTCCCGCAGATTACCATTCAGAAACGCAGTCTTCACATCCATTTGATAGATGACCATGTTCATATGAGCAGCAAACGCTAGAAAAATTCGTATAGCCTCTAATCTTGCAACCGGAGCGAATGACTCTTCAAAATCGATTCCCTCTTCTTGACGATAACCATGAGCGACCAACCGAGCCTTGTTTTTTAGAATACCTCCTAACTCATTAAGCTTAACATTATAAATCTACTTAAGAGTGATGACAAATGCTTTATCAGGAGGAGGAACAAGTTCCCAAACTTCTAGACGTTCAAATTCATGAAGTTCCTCTTGCATAGCTTCAATCCAACATGCTTGAGTTAATGCGTCTTTATAGTTCTTAGGTTCGAGTGATGTGAGAAAGGCATCATAGTAGCAGAATAAGGCTTGTTCATGGAGTTGTAGTCGTGTGGAAACTGGTCTGTCGAGAGCACCGATTATATTCTCAAGTGGGTGATCCTTAGTCCATTTGCTATTATGTTCAGAAACTTGGTGATCGGGAGGCACAATTGTATGAATAACATCCGTTAATGAGGATGGATCAGAAGAAATTTCTGGTATTGGAATACCAGAGTATGGATCATTACGCATATGTACGACTTCAATATCATGATTATCTTCTTCAACATCATGAGAAATAATAGGAGATTGAGTTTCTTGTGTTGTAGGAGAGTTACTTGGGGATGGTGTATCTTGATCAACTGTAGTTAAGGAAGGTGAGCCAGTTGATACAGCATGTTCAGGTGCAACTGCTTCAGGAATAGGAGCAATGACTTTTGTAGCTTGTAAATCAACATAAGGTAGGGGATTAAATGACTCATCAAACATTGGTTGAAACAACAAATCCCAGTCAGATCTCAAAGGTGGTACAAATGGTGTTGAAGAAGGAGGGTTTTGTTACGAGTCCTGAACTGATAGTTACAGGAGTCATATCATGAAGTGCGGGTCCTGAACTGCTGTGTTCAGAAGCCATCGCGGTCAGCTCATCAAAGTCAACATGAATGGTCTCAATTATTCGTCTGGTACGTCTGTTATAAATCCGGAATGCTTTCTTTGTGGGTGCATATCCAATGAAAATACCAATGTCAGCCTTCGGTTGTAACTTGCCCAAAGTCTCGCTATCATTCGTTAAACACATGAAGATACGATAGATCGGGAGGTTTGTCGTGTAAAAGCTCATATGGTGTTTTACCATGACGACGACGTATCATGGATTGGTATAACAGCCTGTGGCAACGCTCGACCCATAGAAATAAAGGAGCATTTTGCATAAAATTAACAATGTAGGCTGCTTCAATTAGCGTAGACGATTTCGACCTTCACAACACCGTTTAACCTGTGGCAGAGCGTGCAAACGGTGTTTCATAATAGATGCCAACCCTTCTCATAAGATTTCACGCCAAAGTCTGATTAACAAACTCAGTTTTCATTATCCTGTTCTGCATGCATAACGTTTCCTTAATCCGTCCTTAGATCAAACTCAAAAAGTTGATAATAAAACTAGAGCCTCATCTTCGATCGCAAACATTTTACCCAACGTAAATCGAGAGTAGTCGTACGACAATAAACGAGGATGTACTTCTTTCATGACACTCGCGAGCACTCATTGCCCACACAGATCCATATGCAACAGATAAGTTTTTCTTGATTGTAATCTTCAGATTTGGGTTTGTGGTGGTTTCTTCTATGAACTTTTGCCTAATGCACATGCAAACATAATGAACCTTTTCAAAACTTAAGCTTAGGGAGACCTCAGTTACAGTCATGTCTTGCAAGAGATTGATAGCATGACCAAAGTTCAAGATAGATAGACACGATTCCAACCAAACTAGTTTTAGCCGCCTATTGACCATAGACAAATGGAGAGATGCCTATCATATTCCAAGGAGAGTGTATAAAGATTATCCCTCGAGATCACGCGTCAATAAATCAACCTCCTTCTAGAGTGCGAATAAAGCATTGTTGACGAAAAGCCACTTCAAGATTGGAAATCAACAGAATTATCCACCAGAAATTGATTATCCCAGAGTCCTTCAACGTAATAAACCCTTGAAATAGTAACATTCCCAATCTGATATTCTCTATAACCCATTACTCTGTACACTTTATCATTTCCGAATTTGAACTGTACCCAAAAATTTACCGATGAAATTGTGGGGTGAGAACTGAGAGCGATCGTCCGGTCATGAGTGCTTCGAGCAAACCGGATCCTAATACCATAGGACGATTTGGGACACCTGCATTCATTAAGAGAAGTAGTGGAATATTGGTTTTTATGATCCCAGGATTGTACTGGTTCTTGTTTGTTAGCAGTCATTGGGTTTTAAAACCTTCTATTATCTAACGGGACTCATATTTCTTATTCTTCTTAGGTTTCCTTGAGTATAACCAATTTAACTACAGTTTTGGGCGATTCAATTCTGATACAATTGTTTCCTAGAAAGGCACTTCATTAGTAGTGTTAATCCTATTTAAAGGGCACGCATTTTCCTAACAATAATGAAGGTCCGACCCGGCAGTCTCCAAATATATCCTATCTGATGAACACTTTCCTATTATTTCCAAATATCTTTCTAAATTTACTCGTTTTAGATTTACTCTTCCTTAGGTTTACAACAAAGATTTCACATCATACATCAGTATTAGAAACACACACATCTATCAGAAGATTTGCATACATCACTGTTAATACAGACATAGATCAAATTATCTTGTTTCTTGGAATCTGCACAGGATCAATCTATTAATTTTCACAATACCATTCCTTTTATTCAAACTAAGATTTCACGTTCCAAGGGTGAACTTCACTTTATACTTTCGAAATACTACTTGGTGTTGCCGAATCCTATCATTCATATTAATTGCCTAAAGGCTGTGATACCCTACACTAAAAAGTCTTACTCCTGTAAATGCAACACACTTTTGTTAAAACTATGTTGAAACGATATATTTTTTGTGTTTTAGAGGATGTGAGTGATCGTAAACCTAACTTCTTGTCCAATTCCTCGGTGTGACCTCACTAACTGAGGACCAAACATGTTGCTGCAAGGGCAAGGATCTACTTATGTGTAAAGCAAATCCTGAATGACATGGTATGACCTAAAGGCAGACTCTAAAAGTGAATCGTAGGATAATTCGCTTTAACTTTTGGCTAGATCCTAAGGAGTAACAAGTCCTTTTATTCAACAATTTGCGTATTTGGTCCATATTATCCTTAGACACTTTTGGATCAACAAAGGGTCTCAGTAGCCTCCTTATCAACCTTTTTCCTTTAAGTTTTCTTAAACTTATTTTTTTTAGGGTGCTTGACTCATACCTTGTTCCTGAAGTTTTTGCATTTAAATCAGAAATTTCCACCAGACTTTATATCGACATTGTTTAATTAATGCATCACATTGTTCTTATTGATTGAACACATTTTGTTTTAATCGAGTCATAAAGTTGTTATAAAGTCTGTTTCCAAATGCTCTTTCTCAGTAACAAGTTTTGTCACGCTATGTCCAATTCAATGTTAAGAGTCTTAATTACTTCCATGTCCATTTTGACTGTACTACATCCACATTTCATTTAAGGACTTAAATTGCTCTTTCAACATGACAATGACGTGTGTCTTTTCGCTTGAGACTAAGCTCTCAATTCACTTAATTCAACAACAAGTAAAACTTAGAGCATTTTATTTTAAAACACTTTTTTCCTGTTAAAAATTTCCTTATTAATTAGAAATCAGACTTCAAAGTGATGGAAATTTTTTCATAAAGATCGAAAACTCTTACAAAGTTTATCGTAAGATTTCTTTATCAACAAAAATCATTTTTATTGAGAACTCGTCTTGAGTTCGAACACTTTTGACATTCATTCAAATTTCACACACAACCTTCATTCAAGACAAATTCACAACAGTTTTTACAATAACATTATCAATGCTTGTGCCAAGATCGTTCATTTACACTCAAAAACTTGATTCCATTATAACTTTGAAAGTTGGACTCCAAGCGATGTTGTTCGAACAATCCAGATTCCATTTGATGAAAGACTTTTTGACAAACCCATATAAAAACGACAAGTTCTTCACCAGTATTGGTTGAAGTTATGAAGATACTTTTAATTCTTTTATAAAACGAATGATTTTCATCCGAAACATGCCTTTGTATGTTCAAAACCCATGTGCCCTTTTTTTTTAGTGATGAGTGTGGAGCAGTGTTTCTTCTTTGACAACCTGATCAAAGCTAGTAAGATAACCGTTACAGGTCCTTTCAAGCGAGTATTCACCTACTAACTTTAGGAAGTTTTCTTTTGAACCTTAACTATGACGGTTGTGGAAGAATTAATGGGTCTGAAGCGGGGACCGAATCGCTTTCCCAATAGGCCTGTTCACTATAGTAGAAACAGATTGTCGAACAATCGTTTGTAGTAATCGTTATTAGAACAGCATAATTAATGGGTTAAGTGTTCACTCTATGTTTTACAACCGTTTTAACATTGGATCTGTTCTATCAAAGCAATTTTGAACGAATCTCTTCACAAACATTAATGTCTCATCAGAATCAGAATCACAATAGTATCCATTTTAAAGAATGGTATTACCCGTCATACAACTTTGGCCTTCGACTCCGAGCTTCTTCAGATAGAAAAATCTTTTCAAACCGATAGCTTGTTCGTGGAAGTTCATAACAAATTTGGAATTAGTCATCAAAAGAAACATTTGCACAGATTGACCTCTTTTGAAAATTCGATGTTATCAAGTTGCTTATTTCCTTTTCTCAGCAATTCTCTATCAATATATCCTGTTTCTCCATTTTTTAAAAATCATTTTGAATCAGAAACTGTTTCATAAAAGAATCCTTTCTTGCCACTTGTGCGAAAAGGAATTTTTGCTTAAGACGTATCAATCCGACATACTGTTCATTATCCTGAAAACATTTTCACATTTGCTCTTCTAATCAAATCTTAACCACTTTTTATATCTAGTCAAGCTCAGTAGTCAAAAAGCTTGATTGGCAACTTTATATTCCAGTAACATTGGTGCAAGTGCGTTACTTGGGTACTTAATTGTTCAAACATAGATAATAGCCATGACATCTTGTTGAGCAGAAGAGTAGAATCTAGACAGTTTCCTGTAGTGCTTCACTCAGGTACTGAAAATAAGGAATGATATTGCCTATAACTAGCTTATTCAGTCCTGACGACTCACACTCATTAGACTGTTCAAGACTCATAATCTGCTCACTTTGATTATATAAAACATAGTCAGAATAATCTGGATTGAGTACCTCAGTAGATGCATCTAGCCATTCCTGACAGATTCGCCGTAATAGCAATCTTGCTGAGTTGAGTTCATCACAATCAGAGTCATAGGCATCTCAGATCACGCATGATAAGCATATGCATTATGGTTGAAGACTGTCTGAGAGGTTTGAATGTCAGGAAGGTCCTGATCTGCCAAAAGATGCTATTTCTTACCTTTGTTAAAAGCATGACCAACATGCTTGAGCTTGAACCAGTAAACACTGTTATCGTTGAAACCATGTCATCCCTTTTCCTCTTGGGCTTAGTACACGCTTGGCAATATGAACCCTCATCATTTGCATTGTAACACAATAACAAGTCCGAATTGTTTCCCCGTGGTTGCTTCACTTGCCCCAAGTTGGTATTTTCTTGTTGTTCCACACATAAGTATTTGTCTCCCCTGAACAGGTAGCACCATTTACTTTACATCATAGATGGTAGCTTTGTTGACGAGGTTTGACGAAGTCCTACTGATAGTTTGGTAGTAGGTCACCGGGATGTGACAACACAGTTAAAATGACATCATGTGATTAATTCATCAATTGGATCATCCCCTTTCTGGAACCTAAACACCTAGACTGGAGCCGGTTGGGAAAAATTCAGGTGGTTGCTTGTGATAAGGCTGTGGAGCATATTCCAATGTGGGATTGATTGAATGTGAGAATAAAAAAACGTTGTAGTAACCGTGATGGGTACTCATTTGATGGATAATAATTGAAAGATGTGTTGATTGATTGTTGTGAATTGTTAGAGTTTGAATAAGTTGTAACAAACTTTGAAGACTGATATTGAAACTGAAGGTTGAGATAGAGACCTTTTGGTGATGAGTGTAGATAGATTGATAAGCTGGCTAGTGTAATAGTGAGATTGCAACTATAGCAAGAGGATCGGAGTTTACTTCATGCATCAAACAACTCATTTGCATGTCTTCATGTGTTTGCAGGTAGAGCATGAATGCTGATCAACATTGTAGTGCAAGTCTTTGACCATTTAACATCATAACAAATATTTGCTCCATTCATCAGGAAGATGTTAAGAACTGGTGTTAACTTGAAACTGCTCCAATTGGCATCTGAGATGTTCTACCATTGAGTAACAAGTGAACCTCTAAGTAGTAACTCATGTAGCGGTCTCTCCTTTCTTGTAAGTGAACTTATCGAATTCATCATACAGCGCTTGCACTCACGTTCTTGTTTTGTTAATGACGTTCCTTGCATTACCAGTTTAATCTTCTCCCAAAGATCTTTTGCCACCTGATGTTGACTCACAAGAGCATAGATTTCAGTTGGTTAGGCTGGAGAATATGTTATTGCTTTTGATTCACATAAATGCTTGAATGGCTTCAGCGGGAGTACAGTTAAAACATATTCCTTAATCCTTGTTACTCCATCCACGTGATTAGAAGGCCTAGACAATGAGTCCTTTTTCAACAGAAGGCAAGAATCATTTCTTCAATGTGGTCCTATTCATCATATACAGTTCCATTCTGCTATCCATGAATCCTAACAAGTGTTTTTAAGCATCGGATGTTTGTTGCTCCTCGAGCAAGAAGTGACACAATCATCAAGAGTCGTCATTGTGGTATAGCAAGAGTCGTCATTGTGGTATCAAAAAGATTACAAATTGATCGATCGGTGGTAGAAAGAAATTGTGTTTGGTTACGTGATTGTTGAGTCTTGAAATGAAACTACACGGGATTTTACAATTCTAGACAAAACCGGGAAAACAAGTGTTTGTTTCACGGGATTTTACAAGTCAAAGAAAGAACCGTATAATTTAGAAATGAGTTTGTTAAGTTTAAATTTAATTTGGTTTCACTAGTTCGGTTGACAAAAATTAACTGGTTCGGTCCTATCTAGTTCGATTGTCACTAGTTCGGTCCTAGCTAGTTCGGTTGTCACTGGTTCGGTCCTAGCTAGTTCGGTTCCCAAAGTAATTAGCTCGTTCGGTTCCCAAATAAGAGTAGCTAGTTCGGTTCCCAAAGTAATTGGCTCGTTCGGTTCCCAAATAGCTAGTTCGGTTCCCAAAGTAATTAGCTCGTTCGGTTCCAACAAGAGCGACTCGTTCGGTTCCAACTTAGATTACTCGTTCGGTTCCAACTATAGTAATCTAGTTCGGTTCTCTAGTTCGGTTATCTACTTCGGTTCTTCTCGTTCGGTTCCAACACAAAGTATCTTGTTCGGTTCCAACTACTACGAAACTCAAATTTTCAAAACTCAAAAAGACACATTTTTGAAAGGTTTTTAGCAAAAATTCTTGTATAACTAGTGTTACTAACCCTATAGGAACAATAAAAATGAAAACTTTAAGGTTTTTAAGCCAAAAAAAATTTGAATCACTATTTTGCTCTTTGTAAAGGTTTTTGAACACAAATCAAACACAAAAACTAAACACACCACTCCATGGCTCTTGATACCAATTGTAGAATTATGTAATCTTATGATCAAACCAAGAACAAGAGTGAGATGTGGGTTGTGATGTTAGAGAGAGATTGGATGGAAAAATGGATGAATTGTATAAAGATGGAATATGGAAAAATGGAACAACCAACCCTCTCCAAGGCTAGGAGAGGGGCTTATATAGGTCCTAATGTGGCCGGCCCATAGGTTCTAATATAATTATTATATAAACTACGAGCTAAGACCTATTACAACTTGGAAGTGACCGATACTTTTTGTGTTTCCAACACGCTAAGACGCGTAATCAACAAAAGCTTGCTCAGTATTTTCCATGCAATGTTGAGTGTCATGGGGACCACTACAAATCTCACATGAAGAAGCGATTTTGTTTACTTAGACGGGTTTTGTTTGGGCAAGATGAGCTTCCATCATACGTTGGACTTGATTTTCGAGCTCGATGAGATGACGGTCGGGTGTACTCGGTACATCATGAGGCATAGAGATAGCCTTGACCGGTTTAGCGAAGTCTTTTGGGTCATTCCAACTTTCGTTGTCATAGAGGGCGAGGTCCTCTAGTAGTGCCCATGATTCTTCGTCATTTTTGTCATGTAGCTTGCCACCAGCTACTTGGTCAATGGTTCGCCTTGTGATCGGATTGACATGATCATAGAAGATTTAGATTTGAAGCCAAAGATCGATGCCATGATGAGGGACTTTTTGGAGTAAGTCCTTGAAATGAGTCCATGCTTCGGATAAAGATTTACCTTGGTGTTGTTGGAACATCAAGATATCATTTTGAAGTTTAGAAGTCCTTCCCGGTAGAAAGAATTAAGCAAGGAAACGAGTAGTAAGATCCTCCCAAGTGGAGATGGATCCAACGGGGAAACGTTTAAGCCAATTGCTAGCTTGGTCTCGAAGGGAAAATTGAAATAAACGCAAGCCCATTCTTTCCCTAGTTTTAAGATTAAGGTCAATAGAGTCTACAATTTTTTTTAAAAATCCTTAAGATGTTGATTCGGATCCTCGGACCGAAGTCCGTGAAATGAGCATCCGTTTTGCACCAACCGGATGGTGTCGGATCGAAGAGGTACCAAATCATTCCCGTTAGGGACTTCAATGGTATTTTGGTAGCTCTCGTGGCTATGTCGAGAATAATCTCCTAAGGTACGACGTGGATTTTCGTCTCCCATTGAGGTTAAAGAAAAGATTTACGAACAAAAGATACGAAGAAAAGATAGACTATAAGAAAGCTAATTAGACAAAAAATAAAATCTTACTCAAAAGGATTCAAGTATGTAGATCTAAGCTAAATAAAATCATAACCTAAACTAGTTGCTATTCCCTGGCATCGGCGCTAAAAACTTTTGATGAGGTTCTAAACTTCACTTCAAGTTTTACAACTCCCTAGGTAGGGTACCTAATCATTGTAGTGTAGTATGGCAAGACACGGGGGTTGTTATCGTTCTCTAGGGGAATAGGCATCAGTAAAGGTAATAATTGAATGTAGCTAAGAACTAGAGGCTAAGAGAAGATTATTTTTGTATTTTTTATATTTATGAAAGCAATTAAAATCTCGGGTTTTGAAGGCGGTTTAATTTAAACTACTAACTAAAACCAAATTAAACTAACTAAGATTCGGGGAATTCGTATGATGAGAGAATAATGTTTACTTAATCATGTATGATCCTTGGTAGTTTCTCCTAACTCTATTGCCTTATCACACTTGTGATGTATATGTAGGTACTATTATAATGCATGACGAATTACACGAAAACGCCGTTTACAAAATAACTAACTAGAGCAACGCACAAGTAAGGTAGTATGACGACTATTACAAGACCCCTAGTCTAGATAAACGTGTTTATATTAATACCTAAAGGGGATCATCCACACACGGGTAACGTAGTATAAAGACTATTACCGGTTGAATCCTTTCTACGCAATCATGTCTCCCAAGATCTCACGATAAGGGACTAAACATGCACACACATCAACAAGAGGCAACAAAGTTAAGATCTACATACTAATTCACATTCAATCATAAGCAAACACTTAAGAGATCTAGCTAAGAATGTTCAAGATAGAGGAAGCACAATTATATATCAAACAATAAGACATATTGAATATAAAAGATAAAAGAACTTCACTATGATGAATCAAGTAACTAGGGATAGTATAGAAGGGTTAGGAAACCCTAAAATACTCCCAAAATCTGATACACCTTGTTCTCCCACGAACTAAACCCTAATTTCTTCTATCAAAAGTGTATATTAAAAAACGTAGAATTGAGTTTGTATATATAGAATTCAGGCCTCGATGGCGTCGCCATTTTCGAGACACCGTCGCCAAGCTAGGGTTTCTTTGGGTCTTCAAACTTGACAGCCGATCCAGACACTGTCTCCATGATTCAGACGGCGTCCCACTTGAGTCTAAACGCGGTCGGGGATATTCAGACGGCGTCTCCATAGCCTGGTCTTGAATCTTCATCAATATTCATACCCGTTAGCTACTTTGTCCATTTTATTCCTAAATTAAGTCCAAATCATGTGTATTTCTACCAAATGTTTTCCAAATGCTAAAAATGCAAAAAGAAACGATTAAGCACATATTTAAGATATTTTTGCATGATTATAAGGGTAAAATGACCTCAAAAAAGTGTTTAAAATTACACCTCATCATAGACCTACAAAACCTATAAGAAAAATGAACCAATCTATTGCAACACCCCCTAAGAAAATAGTTGCTTCAAACTCCACTATCTAGAAATCCAAGAGTTACTATAGGATGCTTTATGAGAAAACGAGTAAGGCATGAACATGGTTGATAGAAAAACAATGCCCATCAGGATATAAATGGGTTCTCAAGACAAAAATGAAATGTGTGCCTAAAGTTTGGAAAGAAAATGTAAACACAAGTATTAGTCCCACTATAGATAATGCATCTAGGATAACTAATGTCTTAAAACTCACAAATACTTTAGGATCCAATTTGTCAAATGTTTGATCGTCCTCTAATTCTCTTGCAGATTGTACAAATCATCATATTCATTGTTAACTCTGGATGCACAAAGCACATGACTGGTAATATCAAGCTACTGTGCAATTTTGTTGATAAATTTCTGGGTACGATACGCTTCAAAAATGATAAATTTACACCGATTCTTGGTTACGGGAATCTGGTTCAAGGAAATATTATGATCAAGAGAGTTTATTACGTCAAAGGCCTTAATCACAATCTATTCTAGGTTGGTCAATTCTGTGATGCGGATTTAGAGGTTGCATTATGGAAATCTACTTGATTTGTGAGAGATCTTCAGGGAAATGACCTACTTATAGGTAATCGTGGATCTGATCTCTACACAATCTCTCTTTTAAAGACATCTTCACCAACTCTAATATGTTTCATGGCAAAGGCATCACCAACTCAAGCATGGTTATGGCATCAAAGACTTTCTTATCTTAACTTTGACACCATCAACTTGCTTTTCAAGAAGGATATTGTGAATGGCTTACCACAGTTAAAATATGTCAAGGATCAACTATGTTCATCTTGTAAATTGGGTAAAGAAAAAAGAAGTACATTCAAGACAAAGACTGTTCCAAGTTCAAAAGGACGGTTAAATTTGCTTCATAAGGACTTATGTGGTCCAATGCGGATTGAAAGCATCAATGGAAAGAAATACATTCTGGTGATTTTTTATGACTACTCACGTTACACGTGGACACATTTTCTGAGATCCAAGGATGAGACACCAAAAGTACTTAAAGACTTTCTAAAGATGATTCAATGGAATCTTCAAGCCTATGTGATTACTGTTCAAACTGATAGAGGCAGAAAGTTCTTAAACAAGACACTCCGTGCATATTTTAAAGAAGAAGTAATTGAACAACAAACATCTACTCCTTGAACACCTGAACAGAATGGCGTTGTTGAAAGACGAAACAGTACTCTAATTGAGGTTGCTCGAATGATGCTTTCGGCTTCTAAACTTCCTTTATTCTTTTGGGCTAAAGCTATTGCAACCGCATGTTACACCTAAAGCAAATCTCTCATCATCTCCAGACATGAAAAGACACCATATCACATTATTAATGATAGAAAACCTTCTCTCAAACACCTTTACATCTTTTGCTACACTTGTTACTTAACCCGAGATGGTGAATACCTCAACAAGATGAAGGAGAAAGGGAATCCGTGTATTTTTGTGGGATATTCTACACAGTCAAAAGGATAAAGAGTTTACAACAAGAGGACTAGATTGATATTTGAATATATCATATCAACTTTGATGAAATAAAGGAAATGTCAAAGGCATCGGATTATGACAACTCTGACCCCGCGCCCCAACTACAAAAGGCTTCTGATCATAACCGTTCAGAACTCGACATTCAAGACCACAACAATGAACTTTCTAGTTCAAAGCTAGTTTCAAATGTTTATCCTTCAGCAAACACAGATGCTCCATCACTACAAGAGTTGGATTTACTATTCAATTCTTTGTATAAAGAATTTTTCATTGCAGGAAATTCAAGTGTGTCAAAGTCTTTCGCTCTCTCTGATAATTATACACATCAAGACACACAACCTATAGCTAACATTCAACCTACAATAGAACCAATCACTCCAACAACAACTGTTCATGCTGAGGAAAGCAATGATAACCAAGAAGCAGATGCACAGTTTGAACTATATGAATTTATCAACCCTTTCTGTACACCAGTACAAGAAGTTGTTAAGTCTTCCTCATGCAATGTTGATACTTCAAACATGCATACATTCTACCAACGACACCGTTCCAACTACCATTAGTCTAAAGATCACCTGTTAGAATAAGTTCGTAGAAATCCATCCAAGCCAGTGCAGACAAGAAGACAATTGTCTATAGATCCTAAAATGTGCATGTTCGCGCTTGCCGTGAGTACTGCTAAACTAACAAACATTAAGGAAACAATGGCTGATCACACATGGATCAAGACAATGCAGGAAGAGCTTCATCAATTTGATCGACTCAAAGTTTGAGAACTTGTTGATAAACCCTTTGGAAAGACAGTGATTAAACTAAAGTGGTTGTGGAAAAACAAGAAAGATGAAAAAAATAGTGTTATTTGCAACAAGGCACGACTTGTAGCTAAGGGATATCCTCAGGAAAAGGGTATTGATTTCAAAGAATCTTTTGCACCAGTCGCTCGCTTGAAAGCAGTTTGGATTTTCGTTGCCTACGCTGCACACAAATCTTTTCCAATCTACCATATGGATGTTAAAACAACATTTCTTAATGATCCACTAAAAGAGGAGGTTTATGTTGCTCATCCAGATGGGTTTGTTAATCCTGATCATCTAGAAAAAGTCTACCGTATAAGGAAAGCTCTATATGGATTAAAGCAAGCTCCAAGAGCCTGGTATGATGAACTCTCAAATTTCTAGATGCCCAAAGGTTTCACCAAAGGTACTATTGACCCTAATCTATTCATGATAAGATACGGGAAGGACATTCTACTTGTGCAAATTTACATAGATGACATTATTTTCGGGTCTACAAACCCACAATTTTCTAAAAGATTTAAAAAACTAATGAACAATAGATTTGAGATGTCCTTAATAGGGGAAATGAAATTCTTTTTAGGACTTTAAATTCACCAATCCCCATGAGGTATCTTTATCAATTAGGCCAAGTACGCTTTAGAAATACTCAAAAATCATGGTATGGATAAATGTGATAGCATTGGTACACCAATGGCTACTACACCTAAACTGGATGCAGACTTGAGTGGAACACTCATTGTCCAAACATGATATCGTAGTATGATCAGGTCACTCATGTATCTAACATCTTGTAGACCAAACATAGTGCAAACAGTATATTACTGTGCACGTTATCAAGCAAGACCAACAGAAAAGCACCTCAAAGAGGTTAAAAGGACCTTTCGATACTTAAAGGGAACCATAAACATGGGACTCTAGTATCTGAAGGATTCTGGCTTTGAACTAACCGCATTTTTAGATGTTGATCATGCTGGATGCCTTGATACTTGCAAAAGCACTTCTGGAGGAATACAATTCCTAGGTAAAAAGCTAGTCAGTTGGATGTTAAAGAAACATGACTGCACTGCAATGTCTACAGCAGAAGCAGAGTACGTGGCATTATCCGCTAGTTGTGCTCAAGTTATGTGGATGAGGACACAGCTAAAGGATTATGGCTTTGACTACAACAAAATACCTTTGTACTATGACTCTCAGTCAGCCATATCAATCTCATGCAACCCCGTGCAGCACTCCCGTACCAAGCACATCAATGTCCGCTACCATTTTATCAAGGAACAGGTTGAACGTGGTATAGTTGAATTATACTTTGTCAGAACTGAATACCAATTAGCTAACCTGTTTACGAAATCTCTATCACAAGATAGATTTGAGCATCTTGTTAGATGAATTGGTATGAGATGTTTGACTCCAGCAGAACTGGAGGCTCAGGCAAATGAGACTACTTAATATTTCATCAAACATCGATCTATAAATATTTTTAATAAAACCAAATACAAAAATATAAGACCTATAAAACCAAATATAAAAATAGAAAATTTATAAAAGCAAAATACAAAATTAGAAAATCAAAAATTCCAAAAAGAATCTTCTCGACATGTCTCTTGGAATCGATAACATTTACATACTTAGAAATGTCGATTAACATTAACACGGGTGTGTAAATGAAGTTCGAGCAAGAATTCAAAATTTCAAAATATGTCATTTCTAAGTTTCTTAATGTCTTATGTGCAAATCAATATATAACCCAGGCTTCAAATAAAGGAAAGTTGATCTAAAAAGATAACTTATCCTAACAACGAGAAAATCAACTTACTCGGTCTTGACCAGTTTATAAAATACATTCAAAGTTTTATGCTCATGAAAAGGAAAGTGTATGTATAAGTGCATTTATCCTTAGCGATAGAAGAGAAGTCTTCTAACATGTGATTTTTCAAAAGTTGAACATAATTTTTTAAGAATTTCTCAATGACAATTCAAAATCTTTCAAAATTATGTGTTCAACACTCCTTTCCTCACAAGTTTTCTAAGACAATCATTTTCTAACAAATGGTATCATTTTTATAAATGAATCAATTGTTGAGGGGGAGTTTTTCCAAAACCAAAGTTTTAATATTTTTGGAAACATCAAGTCACAACAATTTTTATGTATTCAAAACATTATAAAAAGTCTCTTAATAACAACTCGGTAATAATGATAACTTAATTTTGAATGTTTGTTATAAGATGATTAAGTGTTCATAAGCACTAGATTTAGAAGTCTTTCAAGCTGTCTAGCTTGAGGTTAATATGATATTTCAGCCACATTCCATTTGTACTTAAACTTTTCGGTTAATATATTTTATCGGGGTAACCCTTTACCCAAAAAAAGATGATTAAGTGTTCGAGCACAATTTTTCAAGAATTCTTCAATCACAATTCATAATCTTTTAAAATTGTGTTCTCAACACTGTCTCCACCTTAATTTTATATCATTTTCTTTGGTGTTAAAGATATGTAAAATTAAGGGGGAGTATCAAGAAAAAGTTCAACATAATTCAAGCTGCAACACTTCTTCTTTCTACAGAATTTTCTTGACAAATTATAATCACTTGGTATTTTAAAGACTAATTGAATTAGTATTTAAAATAAGGGGAAAATGTGATTAAAATGTGATCTAGAATATAATAAGTAATCTGAAGAATCAAAGTGCTTTATACTCTTACCCACATGTGCGAAGCACTTTCGTTTATCAATGCACGTGTGAAGGGGGAGTCTTTCCAAAAGATGAAACTTTCAATGTGTTAAATGTTTTGATATTCTATTAAACAATTTGATTGATTTTCAATGGTTTTTTGTGAAGATCAAATACCCAACAACCTCTTAATTCACGATGATTGAAGTCATATAGTGGTTAGGTTAGGTATTAGTCCTATGATCCAGCCAAAACTGGAGGGATCTGCCCAAGGACAATCAATAGTTAAAAATAGCAGTCCTTAGGTATGATTGGAGATGAATAAGAATAAGGGAAGAATGCCGACTAAGATTGAGCTAACACTGGAACAATAACAACAAGGTGTTAGTAATGACATCTTGGTAAACATCAAAGGGGTTGAAGAATAAAAAAGAAATGTAAGGATAAAGGGTATAAAGAAAGAAGCCCTCCATACAACTTTAAATAGAAACCAGGTCAATACATATGCTATTGGTTTTTACAAAGATGAATTCTGGTATTGAAGACAAGACATCATGGACCCAGTGATGCACTGCACAACCCTTCCCAGCCATTCAAGTTTCTCTTAAAAGATACTTGTCTCATTTGTCACGGAGATCAACATGACTTCTATTGACTTTGTCACTCTAAGTTAGTTGATATTGAATAGGTGGTAGTCTGATCCAGCCTCTTATTACTAAAACCAAAACATACAAATCGAGTCTAGAGCCAAGACATCAATTTATAAACCTCATTAGGACACATTCATGACAAACACATGTTGTTTAACATCTAAAACTCAAGTGATAACAAAGAGTCCTACGCATTATCCTTGTGATTTTGCCAAAACATTCAGAGTGATACTCTTTAGTATTCACAGTAACGAATGGAAATCCTTTTAGTGTCAACATCAAACAGCATTGCGGTAGGTCACTTGCGAGATTCTATATGGATCAAGCTTGTGTCAACTGGATATCAATTTTGGTCTAGTAAATGAATTGATGACTCAATCAGAAAGATAGTAACTATCTGATTCACTCTTATCGTGCTGTCTACTTTAAGACGTTCATGCATCTGCGTTAGAGGATCTAACACTTTAAGCTGGAAACCCTGTCAAGGAGGTTCTTCTAAATTGAACCTACCTGATCACAGGTACAATACTTATACTGTAAAATGGTCCTCACGGAATTGGAGGTTAATGTAACCAAACTATGACGGATGACAAAGCCATATTCGTCTATATCTGTTGTTAAAAACTGACCCTATAAATGCAGGTTCAGACGACGGTGTTACAACCTCATTCTAGCTGAATCAGATTCATTACCACATGCTCATGCTCAAACTACAAAGGCAGACTATAAGCATCAAGATTCAAGAATCAAGAAAGCTCAAGTTCAAAGACAAAGACTTTCGCAACTCTGATATTAAAGATATTCCTTAAAGATATCAAGTTTATTAAGATAACGATTGTCAAGGAAGATTCTTAGCAAGCTTTCAAGATTGATGCAAAGTATGAGCATGTTAGTCAAGACACAAGATCGCAAGATGGCAAAGACGACAAAAACATACAAGGAAAAGATTTAAAGATCTCAAAACTAATGATAAAGTAAAAAGACAATGATAAAGGCTCAAGATCAAAGATCACACAACATGAAGGAACAAGCCTACAATAAAGCAATACCAAGACTCAAGAACTAAACGACAAAGCAATCTCAAGAACCTAGGGTAGAAGGATTCAAAGACCTCACTTCGGGGGAGATTGTTAGCCTCAAAATATTGAGTCGAACATAGAAGCTCGGTCACTCAGTCGATAAGATTCGGTCTTTATTATCTACTTGTTGTAATAGGCTAGAAAGGGTAAACATGCTCATTTATGTAAGCTAATTATGTATGTGTCACAGGCTTAAGCCCAAGTAAATCCTGAGCCTACTCATTAAGCAAACCACACGACCTAACTAAGATCATTAAGATCTGGCCTAAGTTGTGGTATAAATACCTATTCTCCACAATGGAGAAGGGTTGGTTTCTCATTTGTATTTCTCACATACACATTGTAAAACACCCCTCTTTCTTCTTTATTTTCTTCTTATCTTCCTTTTATATTTCTTTCTTATAATTCGTGTATTGGTAATAAAGTGATCATGGTTTATGATTAAGTTAATAGTCCTCCTACCAAATTATCACCATTGGTTGATGATGATGTTGGTGAAGAAGAAGCCATTAAAAGAAATGTAAAAGTAGGTAATAATGATAAGAGTTAATTTCATAATTCGTCCCTAATGTTTGTCGGGTATAACGAATTTAGTCCCTCCGAAACTTTTTTAACGGATCCATTATCCGAAGTCCCTCTTATCATAAAAACCTAATACACACGAATAATGATCTCATTAAGCAGTCTCGATGAATCACTAAAGCAAGTTATTGAATGATAAGACTAACCGGTACACACGTCCATAATCCTAACCGCTACCAATGTCCAAAAAATGACAAAAACCACACTGACCGATCAAATCCATGAACGAGACACATGCGAAAAGCTCAAATCCTTAACTCGAACAAGCTAAAGGTTAAAATTATCTAAATCAATCAAATATGATTCGTTAATTCCAAGATCTAGGGGCGAACCCATATTTTGTGAGGATTTTTTTTAGTGGGAAGGGTATTTTTTTTGTGCTGAGTCTCATATAACTCCTATCCAATGAGACCTATTAAATACTAATTTTCATCTTTACCACATAATTGTTTTTAAATTTGGGTTAAAATTACCGTTTACACTATGTTTCAGTATATTACTCATCATTTTAAGAACAAAGCAAATTCAATTGAAGGAATAGTTTCTAAGGCTTTTATTTCCCTATCACTTATTTTGAACATTGTCCCCAATGTTCTATGAGTACCCGAAAAACGAATAAAGGAAAAGAGATAAAAAGTGAGAGAAACTAATACTCCCCTGGTTTTGCTCAATAATGGAGAAGAAACATAATGATCACGGCTAAATCGTCATCAAAGAATCGTCCAAGCGAAAATCCTAAGAACTTTCGGGCTTCTCTTATCAAATATAACCTATAATGCAAAGACACAAGCAATCTATAACCAAGCTAAAATTTCTACTGGAAACAATATACAACCCTTTTAATTGTGAATAAAATCCTAAGAAAGCAATAAAGATAGAATGTATGTACTAATGTAATCGTGGCTTTCTTCAAGAGTTAGGAAGATTACAAAATCTGGAAATTAAACAAAAATAAATTTTCAAAAATTCGGAAAATGAACATTTTTTGCTGCAGGCTGGCGAACGTCGTCAAAGATAAATCCTGAGAAACTGCAAAACTTTTTGTGTTATATTCTTGGAAACATTTCTGCACATGTAACTCATTATTATTTCCTATAAAAACTTCAGCAATAGCTACAAAAATTGTTCGTAACAAATATAAGACTCAAAACAAACCAATACAAAACATAAAAATTTGCGAATTAATCTTTAAATTATTCATTTTACATGTTTGGATATGGTTTTTAAAGACCGGATATTTTCTTCCCTACACTTATATTATGCAAAATACCTTTGATTATAATTAAGACAAAGTTAAAAATAAAACAAAGGATGATCACATAACAAACAAACATATGAAAACAAATAATAAAGAAATAAAAATACATAACACTCCTAAAATGCAAGAAATAAAAAGATTGAGTTGCCTCACAATAAGCGCTTTTCTTTATTAACGAGTCTTTTAGCTAGACTCGGAGTCACATTCCTTTGACTCCATCATCATTCGCTTCACAACCTTCACTTCTAATCAAATAAATGAAGAAATTATGTCTAATAAGGTGCTTATCATCAAAACCTTGCTTCTCCATTTGTTAAGTCCCATTTCTTTTTCTTGATGGTTTTTGATTCTTTCCTCCCATTCTAAAATTCTCCATGCACAAGAATCAAAGGGTTAGGATCAGATTCTCATTTATTTTTTCCTTAATCTTACTAGGATGTTTTAAGGTCCTAACAATTCTGGTTTTACAATTTCCGGCCCTAATGGTCATTCTTCCTTTATCGAACTTAATTTTAGCTTTTGCCGTGGTTAAGAATGGTGTTCTTAAGATGAGCGGCATGCACTCCTCTTCCTCTATGTCTAAGATAACAAAATCCATAGGGTATACAAAACCGACCACATCAATTAACACATCTTCTGCTATTCCTAAGGGGTATATATAAGAGTGGTTAGCTAAAAAGAGTCTAATGTTGGTCCTTATTGGCTTCTCGCTAGTGAGCTTATTATAGATGGATAAGGGCATGATATTTACATCGGACCCTTGGTCGGCTAAGACGTTCATGAATTTCAACCTACCTATGCTACATGGTATCACGAAATTACCTCATCTTTCATCCTTTCTGACTAACTTCTTCTTGAGAATTACGTTATACATGGGTCCTACGAGTAATGAATTATAGGTCTCATTATCCATTTTACCTAAGCGTGTTGCCAACAAAGAGTCATTGTACTTATGGTTATCTACAAGATCCTCGCTTGTTTTTTCATTAGTTTTATGCTTAAGGTAATATCCAATTGGTAGTGACCTAAGGATCTTTGGTAATCTATCCACGTATTTTCCCCATCTAGTTGAATCCTCATTTACATTTCCATTAGGTTCATTACCCTCTTCCTTATCCATTGCTTCCTCATTATCTACTAACTTAACAAGCTCTACAACATTTTCATCGATAACCATGTCACTCTCTATACCCTTATCGTTTTCATCCCTAACAAGGGAGACCGCGTTCACGTATTTAGTGATGGGGCTTCTAACTTCTTCCTTAACTAACACCTTTTCTAGAGAATTACTTTTTGTAAGTTCTTTTAAAAGACTAAACATCTCCGTCATTCTCTCGTTTATTTCCTTTTGCCTAAAGATGGCCTCCTCGAACCTTTCCATTCTTTTAGTGTGTGCTGCCATATAGCCTGAACTCAGCTTTGAAAACTAGGCTCGACATTTGTTTTTGTGGTTCTGATGACAGTATTTGGAAATTTGTAAAAAAAAAAAATTTTATGGTTTTTAAATTTGTGTTGTTGTGTGAAAGAGATTATATTAGCGTAGGCTTGAGAACTATTTTGAGCTTGTTTTAGGTTGTTGTCCTAGACCCTTTTTAGCAGTACTAATTTGGTCTCAAGCCTCGAGAAGTCATTCGTCCGGCGTTTTTTTGATGGATCTTGAGGAAAAAAATTGCCTGAACGTTTGCAATCTCTTGTCATTCCACCTTCTTGTCAGAGAGGGCGAGTCCTCTATAATGTCCAAGATTCCTCGATGTTTTTATCACGATGTTTTCCACCGACGGCGTGGTCAGTTTCGTGCTTAAGATGAAAAGATACATGATTATAGAAAATTTAGATTTTGAGCCAAAGATCAATACCATGATGAGGGACTTTTGAAGTAGTCCTAAAAATGAGTCCATACTTCGAAATGATTCACCTTATGTTGTTGGAACATCACGTATTCATTTCGGAGTATTTAGAACTCATTCCCCGGTGGAAAGAAATGACAAGGGAAACAGGTAGGAGATTCTCCCAAGTGAGAAGGATTTCGCAGGAGAGCTTTCAAGCCAATTGCTAGCTTGACCGCGAAGGGAAAATTGAAATAAACGCAGTCGCGTTCTTTCCTTATTTTCAACATTAAGGTCAAGAGAGTCTATAATTTTTAGGAAATCCTTAAGGTGTTAATTTGGGTCTTCAGACTGGAGTCCATGGAATGAAAATCCGTTTTGCACCAATCAGATAGTGTTGGATCGTAGATGTACCACATTGTTCCATTGGGGAGACTCAATGGTGTTTCAATAGCCCCGAGCTTAGAGGTCGGATAATCTTTTAATGTGCAAAAAATGTGTGTTTCCTTGGGTCCAACAAAAAAGAAGGTTTTACAATACAAAGGGAACAAATGAATACAATTGAGTAACGAAAAGCTAATAAAAAGAAAATAAAAATCTAACTTGATAGGATTCTAGTGAGTGGACCTAAGCTGGATAGAATTTGAAACCTAGACTATTCCCTGACAGCGGCACCAAAAAATTGATGTGTGTGGATTGTAAACCTAAGTTTTACAATTCCCTAGGCAGTGTACCTAATCGTTGTAGTGTATAAGTCACGACACTGGTGGGAATCATTCTCTAGGAATAGTTTGGGTTAGTTCGAAATCAACGTCACTAAGTACGAAAGGGTTGAGGAAAGACAAATTTTTTGTATGTTTTATGTTTTTTAGAAAGCAATAAAATCTTTGGGTTGTGAAGCGATTTGATAAACTAATTGAGGAGTACCCGCCTCTTCGCTCGAAGGCTCCCATTCGAGCCCGAAGGTATTTACTCCTACTATACCTGGAAACCTTTGATAGTTCTAGTGCTAAAATCATCATTCGTCGATTGTTACCATATGGGAAATCGCCACCGAAGCCCTACAGCCTTTGCGCTGT
Organism: Tanacetum coccineum; assembly: GCA_026074375.1. Classification (NCBI taxonomy): domain Eukaryota; kingdom Viridiplantae; phylum Streptophyta; class Magnoliopsida; order Asterales; family Asteraceae; genus Tanacetum; species Tanacetum coccineum. The sequence continues at coordinate 9,368 of BQNB010030559.1, read as the reverse complement.
GGTCTCCCTATAAAACAGCGGCATAGGAGCAGACTTGGTCAAGTCAAAAACCACGTTCTCCCTCTCTACCAAGGCTTTCCCACCAAGGTAGAGATCGTGGTACACTAACCCTGTAATCCCATAAAATCATGAGACACCCTCACGATTACTGGCTTATGTCATTACCAGATCTCCATACCTATTTTTAATCACCTATAAATAGGATGGACATGAACGTCAGTTTGGTTTACGCTCTCAACATTACGTAAATACTTTACCTACTGTATTACGCCCAAAGCACATACTTTACTCTCATGCCCAAAAGTGATTCGCAGGGACACCCTGCCATTCACTTAACTAGTGCTTCATTTGTGTGTCACAAATTATCTATGTTGAGCAATCATACATACACCCTTAAACTCTGTTGATCTCCATCCAAAGCTATCTGCCCATATTTGCATAATCATTGCACCATCCGTGGTCCCGCTACAATAGTCTTGGTTACTAACCAATCAGATCAACCACTAAAATCACTTACCTACTTTTTGGCATAAAAATGAGAGAGAAAAAACAAACCACCATCGGTTTTTGTCAAACGACCAACCCTATACATGTCTAAACGTGAACCCACAACCACACATACATTCCTTCCACATTTAACACCAAACTCCTAAAAACAACCACTCCACCAATCGTGTGCATCCACTCAACAATCCGATCCCATTATCAGGCTTCTTTTGTTGAGGCTAAATACAATGTCCCTCGTGAATCCCTTTTAAGGGAACTAGTAGCAAAGCACAATGAAACCACACAACTGAATTGGAATACTTCAGTAGAGTATTAGAAGGAAGATGGAAATGGAACCAAACCAACTACGTGTCAAGGAAATTACCCGAGTCCCTCCGTACGGTGTCTCTAAGTTTGAAACAAGGGGAAAGGTGGTAGAATTCAAAGAACCGCTCCAAAGAGGACGAGATCAGGTTGAAGAATCGAAGGTGAACCTTCGAACAAAAGAACATAAGACAATATGATCAGAGTAAATCTTCCTCCACTCCTACACTCATTTAGAAAAGCGTGAATGGCGACCCTCAATACATTTCAATCATTGACCTCCGAACTCAGAGAAGCCACTTCCATTGATTATTCATGAGGAATCTCCTTCCTAACGCACGCAAAATACTCGCATAATGCTCCACCTTCCATATCTCATAGCTAACAACCAGACCAATGCCCTGTTATACTTATTCAACCCTACACACCAACCAAATGTTAGGAGTAGCTATGTACAACACCTTAAGTTACCCAACTCATATCAAGAGTACTCCTCCATTGGAGGTAACCTCCCCTATTCTCCCTAATGGGGATAGTTCTCGCAGGCTCCATACTTATCAACCATGGTTCCAAACATAATGGTTCACGCACCATCCAAATGCTCCTCTCAATATTTACCCCTTTTATACGCAACCCATCAATCCACTACCAAATGCACCCGTGTATCCAAACCATGGCCCTATAGGCCTGTTCGCAGACTCTACTGGCATCATTATTAACTACGAAGATTTGAAGGTGAAGTTTCAGTCACATTTTAGCCAACAGAAGAAGTTTACGAAGACGCACCTAGCGGTGCATAATATCAAGTAGAGAGAATCGAAGTATAAGCTTTTGCCACCTAGTATAACGAAGAACCCCTGTAGATTTTGGGCTTACACGAGGAACAACGCATTTCTGGTTTTGTTCATAGACTGAAGACAAGAATCCTTGTGGAGTTCCTCTCCACAGACCTCCCAACTACCTGTAAGAGTCTAATTGAGAAGACTTACACTTGGATTGAAGCAAAATAGGTTGCCACTAATGGAGCCCCAAATGACCACCGGGAGAGCTTTGACGGATTCAAGAAAGGTTCTTCTTGGGACAACAATAAAGGGAAGAAAAACAGAGACAAGTTCCCTCTCCATAGCCGTAGGGCCTAAACACGGGTTTCCTCTCCATTTTCCAAGAGCCTCAAGAGAATTCAAGCAACAAGAAGTAAAAAAAGCTTCGACAACCACCTCAGCATGATCAGAAAGCAGACAATCATGCGACATGTCTAAGTATTTCCATTTCCACGAAGACCATGGGCATGACACTAATCAGTGCCAGGAACCGAGACACCAGATCGAAGAAGCCGTGAAGTTAGGGCAACTTTGCCATCTTGTGAAAGGAATAAAGAAAGGAAAAGCAAAGGTTTTAGATACTCAATTGGGCATGAGAGAAGGGAGAGCGAAGACACATACCAACCAAGCCCCATCGTCATGATGAACTAGAAGGCCATACCTCAAAAAGAAAGTCAAGGAAGAGCCCGTTAGCTAAATTAGGGAAATCACATTCCCCCCTATTCCAAGCCTCAACAATTCCTCTAACCCAATCATCATAAAGGCCTAGATAACCAGAAGACAAGTTAACTGGGCATACATGGATAACGGTAGCTCGTGTGAAGTCATCTATGAACATTGTTTCATGAAATTGAAGCCTTCCATCAGATCGCTTAAAGTGGAATCTAAAATCCTACTCGTTGGCTTCTCTAGAGAGCACTATTGGCCTCTTGGAGAGGTCCCTTTAGAAATCACAATAAGAGACAACTCTTTCACAAGAACGGAGATCCTAAACTTTGTCATCGTAAGGTCCAACTCCCCACAAAACCTCGACTCTTAAGAACCCTAGCAAAAGATGTCATCGTATTCTACGATCCAGAGGACCATACAATTCCATACTCCTAGTAGAATTGGCACTGTATTATCAACATACGAGCCTAACAAAGTAAAAGAAGGACAAAAGAAGCTTAAAGAAACCCTTCCGAAAGCTACGAAGGGAGTTTTAAGTTGTGTGGACGCATCAAAAGGATCGTTGTTTATGACAAGTACCCAGAACAAATAGTTCATCGAAAACAACAACCTATCAACTTTAAGAAGAATCTACGAAACCCTCCTAAGAACAACGATGACGTCCTTCGCCATGACTTATGCTGACATGACAGAATCCCGAGAACCATTATACGTAGGAGGGAAACCCATCAAGACAGAGCATAACAAATGAAAACAAACCTAATCAAGAAAATATGTAGACAAGGGCTCGACCGCCAGCAGCCGGCATGCAAAGAGTAGAGAGCTTACGAGGTAGGTTTCCTCTACCATAATGTCAAAGACTAACTGGTAGCTAACCCTGTTATGGTTAAAAAAAGTTATCGGTGGTTGAAGGATGTGCGAACTTCATTGCATAAACAAAGCCGTCAAAATACTGTACCCCCTACCAGAAAATTGACTAAAAGGTGGAATCCCTAGCAGGATTTCTGAATGAAGTACTTCCTGATGCTTATAAAGGCTACCTTCAATACAATGGCTGATGAAGACAAAGAAATGAACGGCTTGCACCTTCTTCGCAGGAAAAAGAATAGTTCTGCTATCGAAAGATGCCTTTCAGGTCTAAAGAATGCAGAGCCCCTAAACAACGACGGTAATAACGGATTCAACGATCAAATTGGACGAAAACTTGGTAGCTTATTTAAGACATGTAATCAAAGCACTTCTGAAGAACAGTTAAAATATCAAGAGCCCTTCGACAGTTCTGATCATCAACATGAAGCTTAAACCCAAAAAATCAAAATATAAGAACCCATAAAGTGTTCCTTTTGTTTTGAAAAGTCCTTTCCTAGCATCTCATTACCAACCAGGACTCACGTATCTAGAACCCTCGATATCAAATCAGTAAACCCGATTTAGAACCACAAAAATGCTTAAGGACGTATAAGCCTCAAACGGAAGTTAGCGGCACCGTAGCCGATTTTCTCTCAAAGGGTGCCGAAAGTCACTTCTTTCTCAAAGTCCTCCCCGACAATTTGTAGAGAACAAGAAAATATACTAATGTTCAAGCAGATCCGAAAAGCGTTCCCAAAGATAAAGAAATTCATAAATCTAAAACACGTTATTGCCCCACATAAAAAATAAAGTGTTATAATGTTGATCTTGCAAGCCCTTACAAAACATAAACACTGTCTTGCTCACGAAAAGAGAAGAAAGACAAGTTCCTATTTACTTCATGAGTAGGGTATTACAAGGGGCATAACTCAACTATCCAAGATTGGAGAAACTCATATTAGCCCTCGTTTACGCTGTGAGAAGACTTCAAAGGTATTTCCAAGCACACCCCATCCAAGTATTGACTAACACACCCATTAAGCAAACTCTCGTAAGTCCTAAAAATCTAGGACAAATAGCTAAATGTGAAATCAAAATAGGGGAGCATGACTTCAGATTTTAAAAAAGGAGGTGACTTCGTCAAAAAACCAGAGTACCAAATGATTTTCTAATCGAAATGCCCTCGAAAAAGGATGACAAGATAAAGACTAACAAGTTAGAAACTAAAAAGAAGGTCCAAAGCTAGAAACATGTGGAAGCTTTATACAGACAGAGCCTCAAGCTCCGACGGCTCAGGTGCGGGATTGATGTTGATCAGCCCCCAGGGAAAGGAACATACTACTCTCTGAGAGTCGAAATTGAGACCCACAAACAATGAGCAGAATACGACGTTGTAGGCAGGCTGCGAATATCAAAGAAATGGAAATCAAAGCCTATCATCTTCGTAATCCCAGCTATATCAAACCGAGTATAGGATTCTCGAGGCAGGCAATCCGAGCCCTGCAATAAAGCAATATCTAGAAAGGACAAAGGAAGTCTTGAAGAGTTTTGACACTTACTCGATAGAGCATGTTCAAAGAAACCAAAACAAGAAATTAGCCGACCACTAAGCAAGTTTACTCGATGACCTTCCGAACAACTCACCAAAAAGTGTTTTGGAAATCTTAGCAAACAGAATTAATAATAATAAAGAAGTTTTCACAAACGGTCAACAGACTAAAAAAAGGGATAAAAATAGATGACTCCAATTTACGAGTACTTAATAAGTGGCCTACTACTAGAAGATCCAAAAGAGGCTAGGAAAGTCAGAATCGGAGCCCCGCAATACAGATTGATCAAAGGAAACCTATATAAAAAGTCTTTCTTAACACCGTGGCTTCGTTGCATAGGCCCTTCGTAGGCTAAAAAGCATTGCGAAGAAGATAACACGAAGCTCCGACTGATGTTACACAGAAACCCAAAAAAAATCTATAAGTTAAATTATGAACAATTTACAATTTGGCCATCAATGTACAAGGATGCTACATAGATAATCCAGGACTGCACACAATGCCAAGCATACTCAATGACGACAAGAGCACCAAACAATGATGCGATAACTGTTAGCAGTACATGGGCGTTTAGTCATTGGGAATAAACATCTTAGGACCCATACTAACGGCCCCAAGATGTATAAAGTTCCTAGCCATAGCCATCAAACACTCCACTAAATGGGTAGAGGCAAAACCTCTAACCACAACAAATGAAGAACCTGCAAAAAGTTGTTGCATAAGCACTCATATGCCAGGTTCAGATGCCTGACTTCGAATTTTCTACAAGATAAAAATTAACACTATCTTTCTCTCCTACACGGAGACGATGGAAGAATGGGGAATGAACCGAGCAAGGCGAGGAAAGTGAGCATGGGATCGAAGGTTCAAGCAGAGTTGGAGAGGTAAGGAGGAGATCTATTGGGAGTTGGAAGGATATGACAATATCAAAGGTCTTGTGTACTGAGTTAAGGAGGGGAGATATTATCGCTAAGAGACTCTTGGGGGGAAGTGTTGAGCCGCGCAGGTCTCAATCTAGAGGTACTGTAGCGACAAGGAGCAGTACGGAAGCAAAATGAAACCCCATTCACTAATGACCTATGGTTCGGAGGCTATAAGTCCAACAACTGAGAGCCTTATCTTGAAAAACGAAGAATCCGTTAACAATGGGGAAAAATGCTAAAGAAAGAAAGCGAAATAAGAGAACAACCCTCCATCGAAGAGGCTTACTATCAGAACAAGCTTCGAAAGTATCATAATACAAGGAGTAACCATTCCACGTTTAAATTAGGAGACTTCGTCATACTATCACAAAGCAACAAAGACAGTCAGCAAGTGTGGAAAGGACCTCACATCATAAGTGGAGTATATGATGGAGAGCTTACAAAATAAAAAGATTCCTCCGACATTTCCGTAGTGCCCAAACAGCAAAAGGAACAAGTCTCCGTAAGTTTTATATATGAAGCTTACAACTTATAGTTTTCAAGTCATTGTTTATACTGTTTTCTTGTCAGAGGGATAGTTACTCAGTGTAGCAAACTAAGTGTTCATAAGCAAAATGATGTAAATATTTCTACACAACTAATGATAGTAATGCATTTCCCTCCAAATCTTTTGTGTCGTTATTTACAACAAAGATTTGAGTCACCAAGTACTTAAAACTTTCAATGTTCTAAAGGATGTTGTATCGGCCACAACATAACCTCTCTATTCAACCTCCATTAATTCATGTTAACTTACACCAAGGTCCCAACATTAGAAACCCTGCGTATCTAAAACGGAGCGGTTCACAACCCTCCTGTTACAACCCAAGTACTGGCTTGCAAACCTGGGGGTGCCAGTTTTATAAATTTAATAAGGCCACACATGAGCCTTAGCTTATTAAAGCGAGAAAATATTATCCAAAAGAGATATATAAGAGGTCAGACTATGGTCCCTCATAATTTTCCCATAAATAATACAAGGAGAAATAAAGCGACAAGCAACAAAATAGTAGCAAAACTTGGGAATCACGCCTAGGGGTGTTAACGATCCAAGCTGAGTCGAGTTTTGGCCTAAACGAGCTAGGCTCATTTATTAACTACTTGGCTCGAGCTCAAATAAAATTTTTTAAATTGGCTCGAGCTCGAACTTGAAAATTTTGTTGCTGTTCGAGCTCGAGCTCGAAGCTCGTTTAAGATCGATTTTTCTATATATACAAACCCGAAATTAGGGTTTTATGTGTGTAACTTTAGAGTAAAAAGGGAGACGAACCCTAGTTCGTTTGGCAGCTTATTAGGACGATTTTAGGGCTTCAAAACCCTATTGTACCTCCTTCAATTCATGTTTTAATCAAGTAAGACTATCTTAATCATTCAATATGTCTTGTTGTTTGATTCTTTATTGTTCTTGCTTTATCTTTAACATGCTTGGCTAAACTCCTTATTGTATTCATTTATGATTGTATGAAACCTAGAATGTAGATCTTAGTGGTGTTGCTTCTTGTGATGAATATGCATGTTAGGCTTTAGAAAACTAGCTTTTGTCTGTATCGCTGTTGATATGTCTAGGGAAACATGATTGTGTAGAAAGGATACCATCGGGTAACAGTCTTCATACTACCTTGCCCCTTATATGGTTGATCCACTTTTAATATATTTCAAATGCATTTAATATACTCTTGGGGGCCGGGTAATAGTCTTCATACTACCTTACTTTATGTTTTGCCTCAATGTAATATTAAATAGACGGCGGGTTCGTGTAATCTGTTCATGACTTAGGAAATAATTACATAGATCATCACAAGTGTGACAAAGCAACAACACTAGGAGAAGCAATCTAGGGAGTAATACATGATTAAATGAATACAATCTTTTTATTATATTGTTATCACCATTAGCGTAGTTTATTATTTAGTTTAATAGCTAAAACCAACCAAACCTCTCAAACATATGATTTTACTGCTTTCTTATAAATATAAAAATACAAAAATAATCTTCTCTCAACCCCTAGAATTCTGTTAGACCGTGATCAAGCCTTCCCAACCTATTCCCCTAGAGAACAATAACAACCCCCGAGTCTTGCCTATACTACTACTACAACGGTTAGGTACTCTGCCTAGGGAGTTGTAAAACTTCTTGTAGAAGTCCCTTACGAGAACCGCATCAAGTTTTTGGCGCCGCTGCAGGGGAATAGTTAGGTTTTGATCATAGTTTAGCTTAGTTATACTTGCTTGAATCCTTTCAAGTGAGACTTTAATTTCTGCATATTAGCTTTCTCGTAGTCTATCTTTTCTTTGTGTTGATTGTTTCGTAACCCATTCTCGTCAACCACCATGAGAGATGAGAATCTTATCCGTACTCTTGGAGACTACTCCAAACCTAGCCACGAGGGCTACATGAATACCATTGAGCTCCCCGTAGGGAACAACGTGGTACCTCTTTGATCCGACACCATCCGGTTGGTGCAAAAAGGATGTTCATTCCACGAACTTTGGTCTGAGGATCCAAACCAACACCTCAAGGATTTCCTAAAACATGTGGACTCACTTGACCTTGACAGTGAAAACAGGGAAAGAACGCGCCTGCGTTTATTTCAATTTTCCCTTCGCGATCAAGCTAGCAATTGGCTTGAACGCCTTCCTGCAGGATCCATCACCACATGGGAGGATCTTACTACTCGTTTCCTTGCTCAATTCTTTCCATCGGGAAGGACAGCAAAACTCCGCAATGATATCCTGATGTTCCAACAACATCATGGAGAATCTCTATCTAAAGCATAGACTCGTTTCAAGGACTTACTCCAAAAAGTCCCTCATCATGGCATTGACCTTTGGCTCCAAGTCTAAATTTTTTATGACCATGTCAATCCCGTCACAAGACGAACCATTGACCAATCGGCCGGTGGTAAGCTTCGTGACCTAAATGTCGAAGAATCCTGGGCATTATTAGAGGACCTCGCCCTCTATGACAATGAAAGTTGGAACGACCCAAGGGATTTCGCTAAGCCGGTCAAGGAAATCGCTTTGTCTCAAGATGTCCCGAGTACATCCGACCGCCGTCTAATCGAGCTCGAAATTCAAGTCCAACCCTTGATGGAAGTTCATCTTGCTCCAACATAACCTACTCAAGTGAACAAAGTCACTACCTCATGTGAGATCTACAGTGGTCCTCATGACACTCAGTATTGCATGGAAGATCCCGAACAAGCCTTCGTTGAATATGCATCCTCGCGTACCGATGAAGCGAGAAGTAAGTGGTATACTTTCAAGCCCGAGCAAAAAAATCTTGGTAACACCTATAATCCATCATGGAAAAGTCACCCAAACCTTAGGTGGAGACAACCCCAAAATTCTCAAAATAATTTTTCAAACCCACCTAACTGGTTCCAACCCAACGGTTCGATCCCAAACCGTTCCTTCAACAACTGTCCTCAAAATTTTAACAATCAATCAAATCTAGAAGGACTGGTATCCAACTTCATGGCATCTCAAGACGCTAGACTGTCCAAGTTTATAGCCGATTTCAAACAACAGCAAAGTGAGATGACCAACAAAATCGACACAGTATTGAAGGCCATCACCGATCGAATAGCAGGAGCGCTACCTAGTGATACGGTTAAGAACCCGAAACTGAGTACTTCTCCAGTTTTGTCTGCTCGTTCTTACCCAACAATGGATCCGCAATGCTCAACACATGTCCATGGTTCGATC